>OY759274.1:21202756-21225256 GCA_963662155.1 Lamellibrachia columna
GACCAGTGCCACCCTTTTATGAAACCTCAAAATGTGTCCGCGCAATATGTTTAGGGAAATCAACATGGGAATTTACTGCACGGGCATTAGAAAATGAGAATGATATGTGCTGTACACACGTACGGCAGCTACACGCTGAAGATGAATGTAGTAGATACATGATGTAGCTACATCCGGTAGATATGTACAATACGTGTTGTAGATGAATATGGTATATACACCCAAAATATACAAACGGTATATACATGCGGGGAAAACATTTCAAGCACGTACTTTGATATGCCGGAATTATTAGAGATTGAATAGTTTTGTTGAATCCTAAACCTTGACGGAAATTCCACCAATTTCACAGGAATGGATTCAGTGCACATATAATAACGTATATACCAAATACAAATAAATATATGGCAGTGTGTACTGGATAGTGACAAATGTAGTTGAATTCATAAATCAAGTTTGACGAAACTGACATCAATAATATTTTGCAGACTTGTTGACTCGACTCGTCGCTATTATTTCGAAGCGGAATCGAATCGCCTATTTTGTCATGATTTGACTTGGGATTCAAATAAATGACTCGAGACTTGGATTAAACTTAGAGGTCATTGCCTCGAGACTTTGCTTGACTAGGTAGTTTGTGAGTTGTCAACGGATCTGCTATTTTGGCACTGTGTCGTGGTTTAAACTAAAACGCAACTCTACACGCATATTGTGTCATGACTTGATTACAATTCGACAGCAAACTTTGCAAATAAAACCACTTCTCAGTAGAAAATAAAACACATTGCTCCAGAAATGCCTTAATGAGTTAACCGGAGTATTATGTACGCAACGTAGAAGATTTGCCATCCAGTCCATTTTCTAAATTAAATAACAAACCCTCAACCCATCTACCGGCGACATTGATACGGTAACGTACCATTTTGACGTCGTCAACTAGCCAGAAAATTGCAATGCATTCTTGGGGAAAACGGCTGAAATTCATCTGAAGAATATAGGCTATTTCACGACAAGGTACATTGCATAAGTTACGGTTCTGTGTGTGTTGGAACCATGAAAGAGAATAAGTCAGTAAATAGTTCTCACTCTTTCTCGATAGAAAGAGTGAAGTCAGTGATGTATAAAAGTGAGTTGTTCATACTGCAAGCATATAATACAATAAGACACACGCACGTGCACATGCTCATGCACATGCACATGGAAGCGCACAGTTCAGCCCTCGTATCTCCATTATTTCCTTGCCGTCCCATACACGTGCTTACCACACGACACACATGCTACAGACGTTGCGCAACAAAAAAACAACAGTAGGGCACCAATAATTTTCTGCCGACGAATGTGATTTATTGGAAGAGTGACGCTTCGCACAAAAGAAATAATATGAAAATAGATGCTGGTACAACGAAAATAGTCGGATGCATGAAAAACATATTGAACGCAGCTATTCACGGAGAACATTAATAACATGTGTCACCTCTATAAGCAACAAAGGGTAGAACACAACTCGCTGACCTGTATGCACTCGTATATATATATATATATATATATATATATATATATATATATATATATATATATATATATATATATATATATATATATATATATATATATATATATATATGTGTGTGTGTGTGTGTGTTTTGTGGGGCGAATCATTTTGCTGGATTGTAAACCGGTTGTGCTTGTGTGTAATGTACACGCTCTTGTAATGGTAGCCAATGTTGCTGCTTCATGAGTGGGGCACTTTCTGCTTTGTATTCAGAGTCTGTGATGATTCTGGCAGCACGTGTCTGTAGTTTGTGGATACGCTCTGATGACGGTGCATTGCATCAGATTGTGCTACAGCAATCCGTGTATGACAGAATGTATCAGTTATAAAGTGTTTTCGTTTTTTAAATGTTAGACAACGTATCCTTAAATCTGCTGATGCTCTGGCAGGTATGAACAGGACCATTGCATGTGTTGCTCTGAACATCCGTAGATTGCCAATTCCTCCAGTAAGTCAGTGTGGTTCCCAAGATCGAATGCCTTTAGCATGTCCAGCAGCACCACGCCATTTATGAGTCCTTTGTCAATAGCTTTTATCCACTTATGCGCCATATGGTTAAGGGCTGTTTCACTTGAATGTTTGGCACGAAAACCTGACTTGCTGCAATGAGGCAAGTTGTGTGACATAAGTGAAGCATAATATCTGGCTGAACGCGCACAAGACTGAAATTGGTCGTTAGTTCTCATTGTTTCCGGTAGGCCCTTCTTGTGATTTGGGGTGACTTTTGCAAGTGTCCACAATGCTGGAGATGTGCCGCTACTAATACTATTGTTTATGAGCGATGTGATTGACAGTGTTATATGTATTTAAGTATATGTATTGTTTTACCGTTTTACCTGTACAATGCATCGTTCTTCGCATCACAAACACTGAAATATGGTTTTAAAATACCTTTTCCAGAAAAAAACCTGGTATTTCGCACTACTTATATATATATATATATATATGTATATATATATATATATATATATATATATATATATATATATATATATGTATATATATATATATATATATATGTATATATGTATATGTATATATATATATATATATATATGTATATATGTATATATATATATACATATATATATATATATATATATATATATATATATATATATATATATATATATATATATATATATATATATATATATATATATATATATATATATATATATATATATATATATATATATATATATATATATATATATATATACATATATAAATGTGTTGGACACTAGAAAAGTCAATGGCTTCTTTGTCGACTTCCCATGTGGATCGTGTAGCTTTGGATGGCAATCTTGTTAAATCTTTTTACATATCTCTTAAAATATAGGGCCCACTTCACTTCGATGCCACTTGAAGGACGTTTGCGTGGAGGATTTTGGTGCCCATCCACTTTTTCTGGTTGCATTCCTGAGTCAACACAGATAAACCGCGCATGCGTGCGTGCATGCGTGCGTACGTTCGTGCGTGCGTGTAAGCGAGTGTGTGTAGTGTGTTTGCGTTGTATTTAGGTTTGTCTTTTTGTGTTTTTATATGTGTTTGTTTTTATGTGTGTGCGTGTGCGTGCGTATGTGCGTGTGTGCGTGCGTAGTGTGTATGCGTTGCATTTGAGGTTGTGTGATTGCGTGTTTGTGTTTGGGTGTGATGATTTCCACACGCAAAGTTAGTTGCTCTGTTTCACTTCAATCATTCGCTCACAAACACATAAGAAAACACGAACAAAAACATTAACACCTTTTGTAATAGGCCTTTCGCCACCAAGCTCTGCAACCGCAATTGACACCTTGGCCAGACGCTGTGCAGCTCTTCCCCCCGCAGGAGGCCCCGCATATATGACGAAGGCGACACCTAGTTCTGCATGTTGGGTGACTCCGAATGGTACACCAGCATCTGCAAGTGTGGCCTCTGCAGTAGCAAATGCCTTCCCGCACCTCTACAAAAACAATGTTACCTACATATTTTTTCATATTGTCTTGCTGAAAATTATATTGATGTTAAACCGACACGTTACTCCTGGATTCGCAATTGCACTTGCTTGAAAAGATAAATGGAAGTTTGTGTTTTTTACTGATTCTAGTAAATGCCATTCGTGAATGTTGTCACGTTCTCCACTCTTTGGTGTCTTGCTTGAAAAGGTTTTACGAAACCTCAGAATATATGTACGCAATATGTTTAGACATGTAAGAATGTCCCAATATAGGCTACAAAACAGGCACTAGAAAATGAGAATGACACGTGCTGTAGATAATGTTATAGGTACTTGGGGCATATACGTACGGCAGCTACATGTTGGAGATAAATATAGTAGATGCACGATGTAGTTACATGCGGTAGATATATGCAGTACGTGCTGTATATGAAGGAGGTATATATACCCGGTAGATACAGTCGGCATATACATTTGGGTAAACATTTGAAGTACCTACTTTTACACGCTGAAATCATTAGAGAATGAATAATGTTATTGCACCCTAAATCTCGACGGAAATTCCAACCGAGTTCACAGCGCTGTATTCAATGCACATATAGTAACGTCGATAGGATAAATATAATTGAATGTGTGGCAGGGTGTACTGAATAGTGATAAATGTAGTTGAAATCATAAACCAAAGTTGACGAAAGTGACATACATACTATTTTGCAGACTTGTTGACTCGAGTCGTAGTTGTTTACTCGAAACGGAATCGTGTCGCTTCACTTGATTTGGAATTCAGAGAAATGGCTCTAGACTTGACTAAACTTGGATTTCGTTGCCTTTACGTAGGCTTGATTTGATTTGTCAGTTTGTGACTTGCCAACAAATTTGCTATTTTGGCTCTGTATCGTGTGTTAAATTAAACGCAAACTTACTAGCGTATTGTGTCATGACATGATTACAGTTCGACAGCAATCGTTGCAAATGACATCTCTTCTCAGAAGAAAATAACACATCATAACCTATGATACCAGGAATGCCTTAAAGAGTTTACCGGGGTATTCTGTACGCAGAGAACAAGGTTTACCATCGAGATCATATCTCATCGGCGGTCTTCCCGTTCCGAGTATGACATTAACATCGCAAATCCTGCAACGTGTTTTCGCACAAGTTCTTTCATGGGATATTTGGTCAATACGAGCCTCCAATTTCCTTCCGCAGTATCAGCATATACTAAATTAAATAACATTCACTGGATCCAATCTACCGGCGACATTGATACGGTAACGAGCAACATTGACACCTGTAACTAGACAGAAAATTGCAATGCGTTAAAAACGGCCTAAATTCATCTTGAAGAAAGCATGCAATTTCACAAAAGGCTACATTGCATAGGCTGGTGTTCCGTGTGTGTTGGAACGATTAAATAGATTAAGTCAGTAAATATGTATCGCTTTTTCTCGATAGAAAATAAACCGTGTGAAATAAACGATGCATGAAAAAGATGTGCTGACACAGCAAGCGTATAATAAAATAAGACACACGCACATGCACACGCAAGCGCACATTGCAGCCCTCCTATCTCATGTCCGTTTCCTTCCCGTCTCATACACGTTTCCTTCCCGTCCCATACACGTGCATTAAGCCCGATACACTCAGGCTGCAGAAGTTGTGTGGAAAAAAAAACAATAACGGTGCACCAGTTTTTTCTGCCGACGTATGTGATTTAATGGAAGAGCAAAGCTTCGCACAAAAGAAATAGATTCTGGTACAACGAAAATAGTCGGAGGCAGAAATAGCAGTATTCAACACAGGAATACACGCAACTGGTGATCACTAATAAAAAGTGTTGCCTCCTTAAGTAACACATGGTAGAATATATATATATATATATATATATATATATATATATATATATATATATATATATATATATATATATATATATATATATATATATATATATATATATATATATATATATATATATATATATATATATATATATGTATATATATATATACGCATATACGCATATACGCATATACGCATATACATATATATAATATACGCATATATATATATATATATATATATATATATATATATATATATATATATATATATATATATATATATAAATGTGTGCGAGTGCATATAGGTCAGTTCACGCCTCAATCAAACTGACAAGATGCTAAGGCACACCGTCAACTTAAAGAAATGTAATACGCAATGCATTATTGTCAGCAAAGATTTTCAACAAAAATCTTCTACACTGTTTCAAACTTAACGGACAGCTGTAGATATTTCAATGTTTGCAAGTAGAGTAGGCACATCGTGACACTGACACCGTCAAATAAATAAAAAAAAACAACGACTACAACGCCACAAACAAAGACCAGTTGATGACATTGTTTCTAGAGAGTTCTTATAGTACCTGATTCTACTCAGCGGCGGATGTGGTTCTACTAATGTTGACGTAGATACTACGGAAAATTACGTTCCAGATATATATATAACCGCCTTGTTGAGGTTACACATATTTTCTGTTAACGTATATAACTACACGGAAGACTCAGGGGCGTAGTGCGTGGTCAAAACGTAGAAAACGCAAATTGGCTTTAGTCCAAATAAAAGAGTCTGGTTTGTGACAACTTAATATTGGCACTAGAAGCGTATTGCAGACATTTAGCATCTGACCCGCCGCTTGGTGCTTTGGATAATCTATATGGGTCAACGAGTTACTGTACAATAGAGAACTGCAACACTAATACTGGAATCTGCGTCCATATCTGTATTAGTTTCATCTGGTAGTTATCGCTACACATCGAGTCCGCTGTGGCAGTACCTTTCAAGTCAGGGTAGCCAAAACAGTACCGCCACCACGCGCCTAATTCATAGTCATAGTCTAATGGTGGCGTACACAGGAATTATTAGTACAATACAACATGTATACAATTCGAAGTACAATTATGTATGCGGATCCTTCCCCATCCATGTGTTCTAATATTTGTTGAGAAGTTTAGGAGTATTTAACAATTCCTAAAGTAATTACAGTATAACATCAGCAAACAGTATAATGTATACAATTAGGACAATAATTACTGTTCTGTTTCCGCAGCCTATACTCCCCCCTCCATGTGTATTTTGAATCACATAGTATGCACACATGCACATTGAAACTTGTGCCTAGCAAATGAAATAGGAGAGGCCAGAATATATTCATTATATTCGTGCTACAAATGTCCCGTACAGTGTTTGTCAGGATGTGCTCTCCTGAGCAATACTGTGGCGAACGTAAGAATATTACTTCTTGTATATCTATTCATACACAAATACGTGTGGTGCAAAACTTGTATTGCATTGTGATTTTGCATTGTTGGATATAACAACGTCACATTAGGGCAGTTGCAAATGTTTTTGGAGATTAACCTCGCCAGTTGCAGGTGTATACAAGTCGGTGCTTCTGGTCGAACAATATATAACCATATTGACCAACGTCTGTTTGTAACCATTCGTACCTTGCTCAGTCGGCAGTGTTCATCTTGTAGCGGAAACCGTTTTCGGAGTGTTAATTCGGTCAGTCTCTCCATGCGCGTGTCACGCTTCGGTGCATCAGTAACAGAAGGCACGTCACTGTCAGTGTGACAGAGGGTTGTCGAACTATCTGCACTGAAGGCATTGATGTCACCTGCGGCTGGGACGAGCAGGCTGGCGACGTCATCGTGTTTCTTGTTGTCAGGGGGCGGACGACTGTCATCAGACCGTCAGTTCCGGCAATGCTCTCGCGGGTTTTGCACACCCAGTGGAGAGACGTTCGGGCCCAATTTCCGTTCACTCACACAAAAACGTCGTCGCAACCGTACAACAAAGCTACCACAGAACCATGATACAGGAATTGTGTACTGTACTAACAACGGCATGTTGCCCTCCGCATCTGTGGCGTTTATGTTTATTAGACAGTTAGCACCAACCAGTGAGGTGCCTGGTGAGTGTGACTGCCGGTTCATTGTCTAATCTGCTTCAACTGGCGCACTACACCTGGTACATTGCCTGGTACAGAGACATTAATTATAAAATATTGAATGGTTTTGAGGATATTGATAGAAATGTGTTATTCAAATACATGTAAGACAGTGGAACCAGGGTACACAAAGCAGCAATGTGTTTTTTTTAATGCGTGTGCGTGCTTGAGTACATACCTGCGTGTGTGCGCGCGCGCGCGCGTGTATGTGTGTGTGTGTGTGTGTGTGTGTGTGTGTGTGTGTGTGTGTGTGTGTGTGTGTGTGTGTGTGCGTGCGTGCGTGCGTGCGTGCGCGCGTGCGTGCGTGCGCGTGCGTGCGTGCGTGTGTGTGTGTGTGTGTGTGTGTGTGTGTGTGTGTGTGTGTGTGTGTGTGTGTGTGTGTGTGTGCGGTGTGTTTGGTTTTTCTGTGTGTCTGTGTGTGTGTGTCTGTGTGTGTGTGTGTGTGTGTGTGTGTGTGTGTGTGTTTGCTTTTTGTTTGTGTGCGTGCGCGTGTGCGGGTGTGTTTGTGCGTATGTGGTGTATATGCGTTGTTTTGTGTTTGTATGCGTAGTGTGTGCGGTTTTGTTTTTGTGTTTGTGTGGGTGTACGTGTGCGTGTTTCACCAGTTCAATCTCACCAATAAGTGATGTCGATGTACGGCTGAAATTCACTATTTCACGACCAGCTACATTGCACAGATTGCTGTACCGTATGTATTGGACATATGAAATAGACTAATTCAATAAATATTTATCGCTTTTCTCTATAGAAAGCAAATCGTGTGTCAACGATGTATGCATATGATGTGCGCTTAGTGTAAGCATATAATAAAATAATACATATGCACACGCAAGCGAACATTTCAGCCCTACTATCTCTCTCTCCATATATTTCCTTCCCGTCCCATACTCTTTTCTTCCCGTCCCATACACGTGTTTAAACAGTTGTGCGAAAACAAACAACAACGACGCGTCAGTTCTCTTCTGCCGACGTATGTGATTTAATGGAAGAGCGACGCTTCGCACAAAAGAAATAACGTGAAAATAGATTCAGGTACAAAGAAAATAGTCGTATGCACAAAAACAGTATAAAAAACATGCACGTTGAAATGTGTGCGTAGCAGAAAAAAGTAGGAGCGGCCAGAATATATCCATTATAATCATGCGATAAATGACCCGTACAGTGTTTGTGTGCTATCCTGTACAATTCTACGGCAGTATATAAAAACACTACTTCTTGTATAACTGTTCCTACACATACACATATAGTGCACAAATTGTATTGCATTGTGTTTTGACATTGTTGGATATCATCGTGTACGAACACCACATCATGGTGGTTGCTAGCCCGTACTTCGGGTCGAATAATATGTAAACCTATTGACCGATGTCCCACATCAACAAATCGTTCAGCCACTATCCACTGTCGCCAAGACAGCCTGAAACGCGTGCGAGGTCACCACACTAACGTATAACTATGTCGCCTGTGGTCATCTGCTAGTTGAAACCGTGTTTATTCGGGCAGCCTCTCAATGCTCTCGCGGGTGCTGCACACCCAGTGGAGAGCCGTTCGACCCCGAATTTCGTTCACGCACACATACACGTCGTCGCAACACTACAAAAAATTACCACAGAGCCGTATTATCCGTGTACTGTACTAACAACGGCGTATTGCCGTATGCACATGTGGCGTTTATGTTTATTAGACAGTGAGCACTAACCGATGAGGTGCCTGGTGAGTGCAACTACCGGTGTATTAGGCAGAACTATCCGGTGAGGTATCTGATGAGTGTAACTGCCGATGTACTAGACAGCGCTAAATGGTGATGTGCCTGGTGAGTGTAAATGCCGGAGCAATGCCTAGTCTGCTGCAACTGGCGCACTACACCTGGTACAGAGACATTAGTTATACTATATTGAATGGTTATGAGGATATTGATAGAAATATGTTCTTCAAACATATACAAGACAGTGGAACCGGCGGACACAAAGCGGCATTAGCTAAGAACAGTGTAGGATAAGGGAAAGTACTCGTTTTCACAGATGACGACAAATGAATAGAACAATCAGTCAAATGATTGAGTTAATGCTAGCAGTGTGAATATGTTAAACATTTGCAGATATCTGATAAGGGCAGTTTATGGATAACTGCCATCTGGATCGTATAGTTTTAGGTGGCAATCTTTTTAAATCGTTTTAAATATCTTGTTTAACATAGAGTCTACTACGTTTCAAGTGCGGCAACACATGGTCGTGGAAATTTGGTATTTTGGGCGATAAATCACACCTAGATCACATCTCGATGAGCTTGAAGGACGTTTGCATGGAGGATTTTCAGCGACATCCGATTCATCTGCTGTTTCCATATTTCAGTCGGTTGTATACGAATATGCAGCAGGGCCGTTCATGTGCTGGTGTTTTGACATAGCTTTTAGCTTTGACCAACAGAGGGGTATTTGCAAAATATGTCCCCTAGGTAAGCAAATGTCTGTGCTCCCGACATGATATTTGGTGTAAGGGGCTGACATGAACTATCGCAACGTACACTTTCCATCATCGCGTCCTCTGGTGGTGGGCCACTAAGTTCTGCCAATGCGATTTTTTGTCTCGATCGTGCTCTCTCTAGAAGCGAGTTTCTCTAGAAGCGAGTCATTCTCAACTACTCATGAGTACTCCACTTTACATAAGTATATCGAATCGGTATTCGTGTCATAAATCCAAAATAGAGTGAAGAATATGCATCAGAGGGTATATGGTTAGGAATTTGACGTTTTGAGAAGACAATGAAAGACTGCATTGCACAGAGCATATTGCATTCTTAGATATAAATATGACAGAACCCACCGGTTATTTTGGTTCCCACCAACTTCTTGTCGTTGTCTTCATCAGTCAACCCAGAGAAACAAAGCGCGCGCGTGCGAGCGTGCTTGTGTGAGTGCGTGAGTTCGTTCGTACGAGTTTGCGTTTGTTTGTGTGTGTTCCTGTGTGCGTGTGTGCGTTTGTGGGTGCGTTTGTTTGTGTGTGCGCCTACATATTCGTTGTACCCTATACACATTGTCCATACAAACATAAAGCGGCTGATTTCATTGAGTACTCGGGTACTTACTAACAAACATGCCTC
Organism: Lamellibrachia columna; assembly: GCA_963662155.1. Classification (NCBI taxonomy): domain Eukaryota; kingdom Metazoa; phylum Annelida; class Polychaeta; order Sabellida; family Siboglinidae; genus Lamellibrachia; species Lamellibrachia columna. The sequence continues at coordinate 21,213,359 of OY759274.1, forward strand.
AGTGTGTGCGTGCGTGCGTGTGTGTGCGCGTGAACGTGTGCGTGTAGGTGTGCGTGTGTAGTGTGTGTACGTTGTGTTTGGGTTTGCCTTTGTGTGTTTGTGAATGTTTGTGTTTTTATTATATGTGTGCGTTTGTGCATGTGCGTGTGTAGTGTGTATGCGATGTGTTTGGGTTTTTGTTTATGTGGGTGTGCCTGCGTGCGCGTGTTGAGCAACTGCAATAGCACGAATCTAACCAGAAAGTGATGCCGATCGGATATACTGGAATAATATAAGCCTAGATATACTCTAGCCAGTGCTAAGGACTGAGAGTATCGAACAGTTATGGACACGTGACGATTTCTATTCGCAAAGGCAGTTTCTTCATTTCGCTTCATTTAGTCACTCACAAACACACACATGAAAACAGTGATATTAATTTATAATGTGTTTTATTGTCGACCAATGGTACAGTGCAACACTTCTCATCTGTAGCCCACATTGTAAATTCGTATGCAATAGACCCTTTTCCCGGAGCCTCTGCAACCGCACTTGATGCGTCGACCAGATCGTGTGCAACTCTTATTGTTGCATGAGGCCCCGCAGGTGTGTTGGTGGTAGGTGCAGCTAGCTCTGCATGTGGGCGTGCCCCCCCAGCTACACCAGCAATTGCAAGTGTGGCCTGTGCAGTAGCAGCTGCCTTTACTGCAATTTACGCGACAATCATCAGCGTCTACAAAACAGAGTTACTTACATATAATTAATATTGTCTTGCAGGAAATTCTACTTCTCCAAAAAACAATTAGGTTAGTGTTAAGCAATGACTACCTTTCGACCGCATATAATATACACTATATATATTATTTATTACACAGAAAGCCGAAAGAAACGTAATTTTACGGAGGTCAATTATATTCCCATCACGTGATGCTGTGAGCGCCTCCATCCCGCTGAACGTTCTCCACATGTAACTGTTGATAAAGTGCCTCAAATATACAAGCACGTGGATGCTATTCAAGGCAGGATTTGTTTGATTACATAAAATTGGCTAATATGTTGCATGCGTAATACAAGGAAAGATGATAGTAACATACTGAAATAATGGTTTCACAGTTAACTAGTCATTATTAGATGTAACGCGTGTACAACGTACATCATTTAAAGTAAGAATAATGAGCGAAAGTAACAGAAACACGTACGTCGACGAGTTCTGCGATGAACGGCCAGAAAAGGATTGTCCTCTCTCTTGCTGCGACCTTGAAAGGAAACGAAAGAAAGATGATGTTTGTAGTTTGGATTAGAGTAAATATCAAATAAAGTGTGTACATATGTAACTAATCCGGTTGTTGCATATTGAGTGACTGCTTTGCCCGAATGCTGAGAATGGTATTCACTATATTCTGACACACGCACGCAGAAAGAGAAGGACGATTCCCGTTCGTAGTCCATTGCTACAGAAGAGAGTATAACAAAGCTGCTGCTACGCGTTGAAGTTACCTTAAACTTGTTATCATTACCGTTACGTTGCCATGCTTCCTGATACACTTGTGACCGTAAAGTTGGGTTCACACGAGACGATGTCGGTTTCGGGTAGGCCCACCCCGTTATAATAACACATGATGTGGATTGAATTGAGGGCAATACTTGGAGGTTTTGGTTATGTTTCTTCAAACAGAAGATCGAGTCGATCGACGAACGTCAGAAAGAAGAGGAGAAGAACCGGGTGACGACGCCCGTACTCAAGGCCCGCAAGGAAAGTCTGATGTTCGTTAGCACGGACGTTCGGCAGAAGGGCAGTCCACTATATGTTGCAATAACCTTGATAATACGGGATCGAAAGATGGTGATAACATTTCATTCAACATCAGCTGAGTGTTGGGATGCGTCAGACGTGCTGATGTTGAACATTTTCGCTATTACAATGCAGTAATGTATGCACAATCTATTCATTTCCATAATACAATACATTCACAATAACAATGTTACGTAACCGACACGTACCAGACACTTGGTCGCTGACTTCACTCAGACTCGTTGATGAATCTTCATCCTAATACATCATGAAACTACATTATATCTCGACAGAACATTATTCATTAGCCATAAACATAACAATTAACGGACTGTTTAAAATCACAAAAGCAGAACTGTAAAAACCACGTATCAATATTTGCACATGGAACGTACTAATTACATTAATTCTTTCTAATTGTCACATAGTACATTTAATGGGGCAGCAGAAGAGTTGTTGATAGTTGACCGTATTCTTTTCATACGACATTCTTATGTCAATTCAAAGCATATAAGAAAGTTGTTTCTGTACACGCGTGTTCCTACCGTTTCCTCCAATTGAGCCCCATTGTCGTCAGCCAAAGCCTGCAGCGCGAGACACGCGAACAGAAGGATGATGACGACACGCATTGTCTCTACAACACGGTAATGACAACGTAAACTTGGCAAAATAACCACCAACCACAGAGTATGTAGCAAACAAACAGGTGTGCCTGTATTTAATTTGCAACATACGAAGTGGCGTAAAAGTTCACTTACCAGAGTCGGATACCCGGAGGTCTTGCTATCGCCGAATGAAATGGGAGAAAGGCTTTGGTCCTTTTAACTGATTCGAGTAAATGTCACGCGTTTTCTTGGACCTATGCCAACTTGAACCAAAGTGCAGTAGTGGAACGGTTAACAACTTTAAATTATTTTTAAACCTAGAAAATAATGTGAACACTTATGTTTGTCATCTCGTTCACGTGTGTTGATTCACTGCACGGGCGCCTGACAAGAGTATTCAACACATACACACCCTGCTGCTACATACTATTAATCAAGTTTTACCTCGGTAGACAACATAGGGAAGAACATAAATATAAATATTTGAGTGCATATGGGTCAGCTGTAGGTCGCGTCCTGTCCCCTTTAACCGACACTTCACCTTCTATAGCTGGCGCACTACACCTGGTCCAATGTCTGGTACGGATACATTAGTTGTAAAATAGTGAGGTTATTGAGAGAAATATGTTTTTCAAGCTTAAAGACGACATAAACTCTTTCCCTATTTCAGTTAGTTTTATACGAATATGTAGCACTTTAATTGATTATGTGGAGGTGTTGTTTTGACATGAGTTTTAGCTTTGGCGAGTAGAGGAGTAGGTGGGGAAAATATAGCCTTTACCTAAACAAAACAAACTCCCAGCAATGTAATACTCGACCGGTAATGTAACAATTCGACCGGAAATGTAATAATCGACAGGTAATGTAATAAATCGACCGGTAATGTAATAATCGTCCGGTAAAGCAATAAATCGACCGGTAATGTAATAATTGACCGGTAATGAAATAAATCGATCAGTAATGTAATAAAAATGATAATGATAATAATTAGGATGATGATGATGTTAATAATGATGATGATGATTATGATGATGATGATAATGATGGTGATGATAATAATAATAATCATAATGATAATGACGGTGATGATGAGGGTTATAAATGATTATGATGATGATTAGGAAGAAGATGAAGACAAGTAAGCGGTCTTAGTGATGATGATGATGATGACGAAGATGATGACAAGGAGGGTGATCATTATTACGATTATGAGGGGGAACACAACGACATTCTCAGCCTCGTCACCCTGCACCTCATTACCATCGTCATTATCATCCTCGTGTTCACCCTTATAATGGATAGCCATGCTGACACCCACTCGACGTTCACAAACGTATGATTAATATAGGATTCTCAGAACGAATGAACCGCATGTTTTCTGGGAGGACATATGGAATGCCGTTCATATAACTTCCCAGGTAACGCGCGACAGTAACTACATGTTGGCAAACAATCAGACCGAGTCAGACAGAGTGGTAAAGAAGAGGGGGGGGGGAGTTATTAAAAGGGTCAAATCAGTAAATGAAAGAGATAATCTAAACTCAATTAAGGGATCATCGCAAACAACTTGGGGGATATCTCAAAATGCAATGTGATATTATATTAGAAACTTAAGGTTAATCGCAAAAATAATAAAAATAAGGGATCAGCTGAAACAATTAAGGGATTATCTCAAAAAGTTAGTTAAGGGTAATTTCGCTCAACTAAAATGTTCATATATACGATTAAACATCACCTAAAGTATTTTTAAATATGATTAAAAATACGGCATTTTATCAAAACAATTTAAAAGATAATTAAAAAAGGAGTCATTAAGAGGTAACGTAATAACAAACTAGCTGATCATCTCAAAATATTATGGGGTCATCTTAAAAAATCAAGTGGTCGTTTGCAGAAACTAGCTGATCGTCTTAACAAATTAAGGGATCATGTCAAAAATGATATGTGTCTGCACAAAAATGTTAAGGGATCATATTCAGAAGTGTAGTTAGTCATTAAAAATGAACCAGCTGATCGTCTCAATAAATTAAGGGATCATTTCGTAAAATAATGGGGTCTTCCCAAGCAGTCACTTCATATAATTAGGGAAAATCTAAACAGGTAAGGATTCATAACGAAACACAAACTTATGGGGTCATCAAAAATGTATGGGGTCACATAGAAATTGTAAGGGGTTATCTCAAATAAATGAAACTGATTTTAAAAATAAATCAAGGAACATTTTTTTTATGTAAGGGCCATATAACAAAGTAACAAGCTCATCGTCTGAAAAAGTTAAGTGGGCCATCAAAACATTAAGGAGTCATCTGAAAAATGTAATAAGAGGGTCATCTAAAAATCAGCCTCTTATGTTATGTTTTGAGGTGATCGCTTTTTAAGTTAAAGATTCCCTTTAGTTTTGTAGATTACCTCTTAATGTCGTAAATTATGAATGTACCCTTAAGTTTATATTTTGGTTAACTATACCCTTAAATGGAAACAAAAGGCAATTTTGTTGGGTTATTCCCCTAAAAGAAGAAAAACAAAGCAACCATTTGCAACTACAATCAACAATATCACGCCATTGGTTTATTAGGGAAAGCTTGTTGAACACACAGCAACCATATTTCATGGGCCGCGTCATTTTTGTCAATGAACCTTCGTAACGTTCCTTTTTATCTCTACACCTAGTTTTCCACATTTCCGACAGATAGCGCTTAATCGTTTTAATGTATGTTTACATTTGTTAAATGGCCCCTTAGCTTTCTTTTTAGAAAACGTCTTTATTTTATGAGATGACCACTTAATGTGTAGAGACGATCAGCCAGTTCTTTTTAATCAACACGTCTATTTTTGAACCATTTGACCCATAAACCTTTTTGAGTAGACCCCTTTTTATGAGGTGACCCTTTATGATTATCTTTTTATTGAGAAGATCAGTTAGTTCTCTTTTAATAAACATTTACTGTGAAATGACATCTTAACTTTTTTGAGAAAACTCTTTTATTTTATGGGAATACAGCTTAATGTTTTGAGAACATCCCTCAATGCGTTGAGACGATCAGCCAGTTCTTTTTTATCTACATTTAATTTTTTTATTATTATTATGTAGCTTCTTTAGAAGACCCCTTTATTGTATAAGGTGACCTTTTTATTTTTTAAGATGTATCTTAAGTTTGCATTTTGACGACTCACTATATTTGTATTTTATATGACCCTTAATTATATCATATGATTTCTTCATTTGTGGAGATGATCAGCTAATTGATGTTTTGTAATGATCCCTTAATTTTTTTGGAAGACCTCTTAATTTTACGATGTGACACCTTAATTTGTTTGAAACGATCATCTAGTTGTTTTGTTTAAATGATACCTTACATTTAAGATGAACGTTTATTTTTTTAAAGGACCTCTTCCTTTTCGTCTTCACTGCTACCCCGCCTGATTCGAACTCATCGTTTGTCCATATCAATTATTATTATTGTCGTATGCTATCTAGGAGGATATATAAACGGCAGTCCATATGTCCTTCCAGAAAACAAGCCGCTGAATTGTTCTGAACATCTTATTTTAAGTATATTTTAGTGAACGTCGAGTGGGTGTCAGCATGGCTAGCATGAGGATGTTGAGGACGAGGAGGAGCAGGACGATGAGGCTGATGAGGATAATGTAGTTGTCTTCATTATCGTAATAATTATCATCCTCATAATCATCAGCACAAAGATAAACCCTTAATTATCTTCATCTTTTTCCTCCTATTCATCAGCATCATTACCACTTATCATCTTCATCATCATCGTCATCAAAATCATCTTCATCGTTTTTATTACATTATCGTTCGATGTATTACATTACCAGTCGATTATTACATTACCGGTCGATTATTACATTACTGGTTGTAACTCACGTGTGTACGTAAACGATGCATACTATTTAGCTTGATTATATATTTAACAGTTGTCACAAACGTTTCATGAAAGTAAACATAAATGTGTTTTTTTAATCAGTGATATCATTGTTGGGACACTACGTCTTAATTGATATCATTGTTGGGACTCTACGTCTATATGCGTAGTCGCCCTCTAAACATGGAATGCGGCGGTCGGATCTCGGCATCTGGGGGCGTCGGTGGAATTACGGCGGCGGCGCGTGACGGCGGCAAAGCGTGAAGGCGTGGGCATAGCGGCGACGCGTGACTGCGTCGACCCGGCAGACGCACGGGACTGCGGCGACCTTGCAGACGCACGTGACTGCGGCGACCCGGCAGACGCTCGTGACTACGGCGGCCAGGCGGCGGCGTGTGACTTCATTGGCAGTCATGGGTCAGCACCGACAAACATTTAATATTGTCCCACATAAGGACTCAAAAAAAATTTAATTCTTGCTTACCAGAGGGAGTGCGTTTCTGCCTGTAGGCGGAAGCAATGAGTTTCACCGGAACATCATACTCGTTTCGATAAGTTTATGTTAATATTAACATTAGTAATTTGTTTCTGGAAATATAATCAACATATAGTAGTACATAATATTTATTATTGAACTTTTCAGCAGGTTAACTGATCTTATCAGATGGGTATGTATGTCAGCATTATCATGCAATATATATATATATATATATATATATATATATATATATATATATATATAAATGTATATATATATATATATATATATATATATATATATATAAATGTATATATATATATATATATATATATATATATATATGTATATATATATATATGTATATATATGTATATATATATATATATATATATATATATATATATATATGTATATGTATATATATATATATATATATATAAATGTATATATATATATATACATTTATATATATATATATATATATATATAATATATATATATATATATATATATATGTATATATATATATATATATATATATATATATATATATGTATATATATATATATATATATATATATATATATATATATATATATATGTATATATATATATATATATATATATATATATATATATATATATATATATATATATATATATATATATATATATATATATATATATATATATATATATATATATATATTGGATTGCATGACTGTGTCTAGTAGGCAAGCTCATATTGTAGCCTGCAAATACATTACGGCGGTATAACAGACATGTTTATATTGAAATTACCCAAACAATATAATTCCTCCAAGCACCATTCATTCAGGTAACATTAACAAATAACTCAAATAACACATCATACAAAAAGTGTTTTTTCCTTGACGTCGCGAAGGTCTACACGCAAGTTCCTATTATTTGGTTATGTGTGTAAAAGTAACATGCTATAATATATGAGTAGTTTATAGTGAATGTACGTACGTGTATGCCTGTATGCATGTATGCAAGCATATGTGTATGCACATTTGCAAGTATGTATAAAAATATGTTTGCAAATATGTATGCAAGTAATTATGCATGCATATATATATATATATATATATATATATATATATATATATATATATATATATATATATATATATATACAAGTACAGTTACTCTGGGAAGTCCTATGTTTTGAGAAACCTTCCATGCATTATTGGAGTGTGGGTGGGGGCGGGTTGTAGAATTTCGAAGATGTCCTCAGATCACAGGGTGATGTCATCAAGGCCTTGGATATGCTTACTTATTCCATCGACGTGACGGATGATCAGATGTCCACACGTAGGCAACGTTCATAAGGGCTGTATACGCCTCCAAGCGGAATTCACATTGCGAGCTTTCGCGAGCTGTGATGGCATCTGCTTTGCAATGACATGTTTGAATGTATTCTTGGTAGCTTAGATGTCGAAATGTTGAAGTTTTTTAATGGATGTAATTTCAAAATTCCCAATTGGCCGCCATCCCTACTTATGGGCAAATGGAAACATAGTTTTTCTGGTCACTTACATCATAATAGTTTTATTGTTAATGCACAGGCGTGTATAGGAACATTGTACGAAAGTCTACCTATGGACATAGCGAACCCGACTCAATATAAGATTGTTTCCTGAACGTCACAATGAATATAATGGGATATTCACCATTCGGTCGTGCACATCTTGAAATAAAGGGACATTCACCATTCGGCCAAGCACATCTTGAAATAATGTACACGAAGCCAGCCGTTTTGAAATTGACTTGTAAATAAAATAATGTAATATAACCTTTCCAAGGAAGACACGATGCGGTTAGTTTACAAAGTTGTATATTTGGGTTCCATTTCGTATCAACATGTGCTGTATCTGTTTCGTATTGTATTTCGAAGGTTCGGTCGCTTTCCCGTGTCACTGTCAATGTTGGCTTATGCCTAACGCCGAATAAAGACATAAGCAGACCTTCGTCGTCTCGACGCAGCGTTGTCGTGATTTAGTCGCTGTTGCGTGCCAAACCGACTATCACGTGCTCCGAGACAGTGTAAATCAACATTCGCCGATCTCTTGCATCACGTGTCTGTACTCGGCTACAGTCTGGCTACCCGCCCGAGGTCATAACCCTCGCATTGTTGATTAATATCACAATGTAGATTCGTCGCTGCACCAGTAGGATATCAATGCTTATGAGTGTCAGCTGACTAGTTATTTTTACTCTAACCTCTAATGCACCAACAATCGTTCCGTTACTCATATTTATCTCCGCCACGTCTCCAGATCTATCTCCTCAGCAAACGCTCGTACTTTTGTTATATTTATTTGTTAGAAAAGTTTCCAAATTAGGTGAATGTCTAATGGTGAGTGAGCTACACATACATTATGCATTTTGATGTATAACCAAATAACCAATATCGAATAAGCATTCTTGTTAGGCCCATAGGCACTACAAACATACGTGCTGTCGCTGTCTCAATGATGTCTCAATGCCGCGTCGCCTTGATTCATGTGATGTTCTCACTGCAAATTAATGTCGCGTGCGTCGTAGATTTAGACGAGTTGCAACAATATAAATCAACGTGTGCACGAACAAACACACACACGCACACACGCACAAACGCATACACGCACGTACGCTCGCACGCACGCACGCACGCACGCACGCACACACACACACACACTCAAATATAAAACCAAATACAATTTACAAATTTCTTGTTCCCTCTTTTCCCCGCTTCTCATTGTTCTCGTTCTTTCTTACATTCTTTTGTTTTTATTTTTCCTCACCTTTCCCGTTATTGCCCTTTTTCGACCTTATTCCCCTTCCCCTTATTCCCCCTGATTCCCTCTTATTCCCTTCTTCCCCTTATTTTTATTTCCCCCTTCTTCTCCTTATTTTCCTTCTTCACATTCTCCCCCTTCACTCAACTGCTTCCCTTTCTTCCCTTTCCTCCCATTGTTCTCGTGTTTGCCTTACTTCCATTTTTCTTCGTGTTCCCCTTATTCTTCTTATTTTTCTTTTTCCCCTCCTTTCCGCTTATCCTCTTTGTTGCCCTTCTTCCCTTTATTTCCCTTCTTCCACGTCTTCCCTATTTTTATCTTCTTCCCTTCTTCCCCTTCTTCATCTTATTTCCCTTCTTTCCCGATTTCCACGACTTCCCAGACTTTAAGGACTTCCCTCACTTTCCCTTCTCCACAAACATACGCACACGTATCAATATCAACCCAATTCAATTTCCATTCTTATTCCCTTTATTACCTTTATTCCCCTTATTCCATTTCCCCTCATTCCCCTTCTTCCCCTTATTCCCCGTATGCCCATTGCTCTCGTTATTACCTTCTTCCCATTTCCATCCTCCTTCCCTTATTCTCCTTATTGCCCCTTTTTCCCTCCCGTCCCTTTATTATTCCCCCTTATTTCCCCTTACCCCCCTTCTTCCCATTCTGGTCTATTTGGTACCAACCGCATAAAATGCAGACCAAAAGGACTCCTTTCCAAAGCGGTTGCTAGACTCAAGCAATTTAGGATTTGCTTTTGCACGTATATTTGGAAGAAGTCGAACCATTCCACGTTTCCCGTACCTGCTGTTTCTTTTTGCGCCTCCAAAACACATTAATTGGTTTGTCATCATATAGCTCTGTACATTTATATTAATTAAATATAAATTAATATTTACCATGTATTCCTGTTTCGTAGTATATTATTAATTAGAGTCCATGTCATGTATTCGTAGAAAAAAACACTAGCCTGATTTCATGGATTTTACTGACTCGTAAGAAAAAATCTTTATTTTCAACAATGTAATGATTCGAAGGACAACTCCACATACCTGATTGTGCACACCTGCCAACTCACATGCCAAGCATTATTATGTTGAACTCCTGACACCCAAAACTTAACAATCCTTTAATGTTCAACAAAATAAATAGCCACACCCTCCCATCTCCACATCGTTCGTGGGGAACATACGCACTCTGTTGAATACAAACGTCTCAAACAGTGATTATATCATATAAAAGGAAGACACCTGTTTACTACGAAATTGCGCAGAAGGTTTTAGCCGCTGCCGTTTACAAAATACTGGCATTATCGTAGACATTATAAAGTCCACATATAAAACTACATTTCTTAACCCGTACCATGTTTAACAGGATAAACACCGAAACCTACAAGCACTACATATCAGGTGTGTGCGTTCTCTTACGGCAACATGCTGAGTAAGGTCATTACAATTGATGTGCTCGTTTTGAATATGTAATAGTTCTAGCAGTGAATATGGGAGGAAGTGAAAGTTTCATTACATCAGGTTCAACTAGTCACTATCAAAGAAGATGTCCATCAATTTCCAGGCTGGTGTTTAGACTGGCTAGGTGAATGTCTGTGAGGTGAGAGAGCTCTTCAATGTGCAGATGTAGAAACAAACAACTGACCAATCCTGGCGGGATAATTTGGTAGTTCGTTAATGTAAAATATCAGGATACAACATTACCAGAGAAATATCATCAGTGCTTTGGTACATGGTTCTTCCAACTAATATATTTAAGGCTTCTTGAAATGGCGACGTAATATTGGCAACTACTTTAACAGAGTAACGTGTAGCGAAGCCTTGTCTTGCATGATATAACTTTCAACAATCAAAGAAAACACGCAAGCCGTTGTCAACAATTCTACGTAGCGTTGTGGACAGTCGCATCTAACAACTATAAAGAGTAATACAATTGTTCGAAGAAGCGGTAATAGCCGGGTGGATTAAAAACAAGATAAAACTGAGACGACCCGACAATGAGGTCGTAGATGAAATTCTGAAAGCCCGATATGCAATGCGTCTAGAGGGATTAGCATGATATACATACAAACTTATAAACATACTCACCGTGGATTATAATAAGATATGCTATGCATTATGTATTACGAGACGTATATATATATATATATATATATATATATATATATATATATATATATATATATATATATATATATTTATATATATATACACTGTGTGTATACACACACACACACACACACGCACGCACGCACGCACGCACGCATGCACGCACGCACGCACGCACGCACACACACACACACACACACACACACACACACACACACACACAAACACGTGGACACTGACGT
>OY759274.1:21227756-21265256 GCA_963662155.1 Lamellibrachia columna
ATGACGAAATATAGATCCACATTATTAGCATACACCACGATGGATTTTATTTTGAAAGCTTGCAAATAAACTAATAATAATACTTTTTTAAATGTTAATACGGTGTTGCTAGCGACGGCGAAACCAGTTGATGAAATCATTATCTTGGTGAAACGAGACCTAAGGAAAAGAAACGCGGTGTTGCTTACCAATTTGTAAGCAGCACCGTGTTGTTGTAATTATCATATCTACAACAGACAGAGACAGCTTGCGTTCTCTTCTCACGCTTTCGGCGTGCTGTATTGATGGCACGATAGTATGCCGGTCACTCTTGAGTACGGGCGTAACGATACATCGAACTATTGATGCGTTAAGTAAATTTAATTATCGATACTTATCGTCGATAGTTGATTAAACTCTCGATAGTAACGACAGTTAACAAAATAAACCAGTAATTTATGTAAATTATGCTCACTTTACCCTGTTGTTAAATACACTTCTTAAATACAACATCAAAGCGACATAGATCAGTCAAGACATCGACATAAATCAGCAACATACCATACACAATCCAAGGCAGGTTTCTCCACCAAACATAGGCCTACACACAACTGTTTTTTCATCAAGTCCTGTATTTTGTGTCTTATCCCGCCGTGGATTTCGGTGCTCGACATGTCCGGGCTGGCCTTGATATATCTGCCCTCATCGGCAGTCATCGTCCTCGGTTGCTGATTTCTGGGGCGCTTAGTCGGTTGTCTAGGTTGATGCCTGTCCTCGCATGCGTGTCGGTTGGCAGGCTGTTGTCTGGGCCATTTCACGGCCGTCCGATTGACTTGTCGTTACACGTGTACATCGTTTTAATATATTCGAAAGTTAGCTAAACACATCACAATCACTGTTCGTTTTCTTTCAATCAAATCTATCTCACTGTTCGCGAGAATATCACAGTTCGTATGCACGGAACGTCAAATGACGGAATGTTTCCTTCCGCATATCGTCAGTAGGGTAGTGAAACATCGCATGTATTAGTTCGAAAGACGCATACCTCTCTAATAGATCATCCCTGGTAATCATCGTCAATCTACGTTGAAGAGTATCTTCGGTTGCTTCATATGAATCGCTGGTGCTGCTCGCCAATGTAGGCTACGTTGCAAGGCATGGTCGTGGGTGTACGTTTAAAAAATTGCTCCCGCAGCTAGCCAATGTACGTTGTAAGGTGCGGTGTAAAGTGTACGTCGAAAAACAATTGCTTGCGTGTCTCGCTGTGAACGTTTTAATGTGCGTTCGTTAGTGTACGCCGACAATGTAAGGTATATGCCTCCTTCTTTTTATTTTCTTCGGGGCCGCATGCAATGGTCCGGGAGGCATTTCTCACAGACGTGTGTGTTTTAATTGTCGTTGCGATCGCCAGGTCGACATTTATACATTAATTTGTACTCACTCGGCCAATGATTACACAGAGAACTACAAAAATGTAGTCAACGCATGTTCTCCAGATTCTAAGCGATTGTAATCGTGTGCATCAGACGCCCATATACACAGTAGCAATATAATCACTCTCGTTGGCACCGAAAAGAACAGTGAAGGTAAATATCACCGTAAACTGTAAAGAAAATTAATGAATACATTAACATGAATATAGACTCTTAACATTTAGAAGATTTCACAAGTAAATTCTGACCGGAAATTTTGAAATATAATGCTAAAGCAGGTATGGCCATCCTTACTGAAAATTGTGATGCTTAAAATTCGGCTACACACCTCAGTGTGAATTAAAAATAGTCTTGCCCGTCTATTGGAAACGCTCCTTGGGGGTATTTTTACTCTCAGTTTCCCTAAATCGGAAGCCGTCACTAGAGTCGCTGTGATTGTTTAAATACCCAAAACGCTTTACCATTGGTCAACTTGTTAAATCCAACCACCCTCTCAACCTCTGGACAATGCCATCTGTCAGCACTTCCTTGCTTAGTTTGCAAGTTAAACTGTTGAACTCTTGGAGCTGGACCACATCCAGGGTTCCCAGGGCTCCCTTTCAGTTCCCTAATTACGTTGACCTATGAGGTCAGAGCAATTTATCAAATATCAGTATTAGAGGGCGTCATCCGTCGTTCACAAAGGGAGGACTGAAGCGTCTAAACATTACCATCAATCTTTGCACCATGTGGATGTCAATATCCACTTGGGTGGGTTAAATATAAACTTTTCGAAACCTGTTTCCCTGTTGCTAGGCTTGTCTAGGCTTAATGCATCGATTAAACACCTACATATACCGTACAGTGTGCTGCCGTGTCAGTGTTCAGTGCTGATGTGCAGGCGACGATGCAGCAGGCCTACAACGTGACGGGGATCGTCTCGGGCCCTCAGCTGGTGGCATCTGCAGAGAAGTTGGACCTAAGACGTATGCGGCAGTCGCGTCGTCAGGTCGAGGCAAGCACCAAGGAAGCCCGGCGTGCAGGCAAGGTGGCACGTGCAAAGAAAGTCGATGCATCAACCTACTCAGCAGGTGCATGCTGAAAACAATGACACTGGACACTTTACAATGACATTGGACATTTGTTGAATTATACACATATATGCTTGTATATGTGCATCGTATTCAGCACTTGAATATACAGTTCCATTTTCCAGATTCACAGTAAATATATTTCATCATTATTTTCACATTGTCCATTTGGTATAATTTATCAATAATACAATGGACATTTGTAAATGTACAGGCAACAGCTATACTGTTTGCTATCTAAATATGCACGTTTTTTTTTATTTGCGAACTGAATACTAGATACCCTGAGCATGTAACTAATTGTTTATGTACAACTAGATGTAATGTTTTGGATTGTGTGCCAGTTGACGCACTGGAATGTAGATTTGCTCTGTGATATTTCAGTGATTTAACGGCATTTTATATAGTAAAATGTTTTTTTTTTAAACTTCCGATGCAATGTTCTCACTTTGACGTATTTCAATAAAAACTTTGCTGAGTGGATGCATATCGCGGTTAATTTTCAATTAAATTGGTTGAAGTTTCTGTCAGTATCTCCTGATTGCATACTCTATGGGGCTAAGGAAACACATTCTTGTATACATGCATACTTTTGTTATAACTGTCTCGTGAACATTTATTGCTCCCTTTTTTATACCTCAAAAACGTATAAAAATTGGGAAAATTAAAATAATAAAGTTATTCAAAATGTACTTCCATGGCACCCTGGAGGTTTATGCGCAACAAATGCATTCTAAATTATGTTGAATTTGTACATTCCAATCTAAAGATATTTATTTACCACCTGAGAAATGCACTTCAAATCCAAGATGGCTGCCGTATCCATGGCAACATTCGATACAAAAATCCTCCCAAAATATCATCAAGTGCATTCTTTTATTTACTTAACATTCTGTGAAATTCTCAGAAATCTGCATTAACACAAAAGGAAATTACAGATAAATTATTTTCACCCCAGAAAATTGTTTGGGAAAAATAGCCCCTAGCTTAGCAAATGTTTACGCTCCCGGGGCGCGATGCGTCGTGTACTGGAGTAATCGTTGCCATGTCGTTGATGAAAAGGGTTAACATGACATTTGGAGCAAGGGGCTGGCATGAAATATAGCTACCTAGATTATCCATCAACGCGCCCTCTGGTGGTGGGCCACTAAGTTCTGCAAATGCCGTTGTTCGCTAGAAGCGAGTCACGGCTGAGTTCTCCACTGCTCCAGGGTACTCCATTTCTCCCGGGTACTCCGCCTTACACAAGAAAACAATGGCAGACAGTGCTGCGGAAAACCATGGCATTCTTAGATACAAATATGACAGAACACCAGTTATTCTGGTGCCCACACAGTTCGTCTGGTTATCTTCCTAAGTCAACCCAGATAAACCATGCGCGCGTGTACGTGTCCATATGCGTGTGTGCGCGCGCGCGTGCGTGTATTTGTGCGTGCGCACTGTGTAGTTGGGTAGTGCTTGGGTTTTTTTTGTGATTGTGTGTGCGTGCGTGCGTGCGTGCGTGCGTGCGTGCGTGCGTGCGTGCGTGCGTGCGTGCGTGCGTGCGTGTATGTGCGCGCGTGTTTATGCGTGCGTGTTTGTGTTGGGTTTGTGCGCGTGCGTATGTTTGTTTGGGTATGTGCTTGTATGTGTGTAATTGCAGGATTCTAGCCAGAAAGTCGATGTACTGGAATAATACAAGCTTAGATATAATTTACTGAATGGCCGGGGCGAGAGTACCGAACAATTATGGGCACGTGACGATTTCTACACGCAAAGTTAGTAGCTCTATTACACTTCATTTAGTCACTCATAAACACACAAAGGAAAACAGTCACATTTATTTTGAATGTGTTTTATTATCGACAAATGCAACAATACTACAATTCTCATCTTTAGGCCACGTCACAGAGCGGAGCGTTGTGTGGAGAACATAATCTTTAACATATTTTGTAATAGGGCCTTCGCCACCGCACTTGACGGGATCATGCCTCATTTACACTTCCTGGTGTGTTACGAATGTAGGGCAGATTAATTTTAGAAATGTGTAATTTTCAAAACAATCATATCATCTAACATAACTGTATTTAAGCCAGGCACATTAGCAAGTTTGCAGGTAGAACAGTATTTACAGTATAAATGTGGATTTTTAGATGATTTCAATAGGCGGAAGAATGTTTGGCCACAAGGCACGTATGTGTAATATTTCATGCAGAAATTGGTAAAAATTGACGGGTATGGCACGTTCAGGCATTTTAAATAAGTTAGAAGTATGAGACTTCGACTAAATTCGAGCAGCATGTCAAAGAGATGATAAGAAAGGCAGGTAAATAGTTTAAGAATATTTGATGGTCCCGTTTTCTTATAATCATGCAAAACATTAACATGGTCGCCAATGGGAAAGGTAACAGTAGGCTGAACCATGAAACATTGGCCAGACGTTGTGCAGCTCCTCTGCATGATACACCACAGGTGTGTCGGTGGCGACACGTAGCGCTTCATGTGGGGTAACCCCGTCAGTTGCACCTGCAAGTGCTGCCTGTGCAGTAGCAAGTGTCTTTCCTGCGCCTTCCGCGACAGTCATCAGCATCTACAAAAGAACATCACATACATATAATTCACACTGTCTTGCTAAACAAAAGCAAACTTCTGTTAAACCGATACGTAGCTGTATCAGTGTTAAGCAAAGTCTAAGTTTCGACCATAACACATATTATTTTACTTACTTTTTATTTAGAGGCACACTTTTATAGTAAAATCATGTTATATAATATACATAGCTATTATTATATTTTGACCGCCTAAAAGTGTTTTAATAATGACATAAAAATATACGATAATTTGAATGTTTCTGGACGAATATCATGATCACACTGCAAGCCGAAGGGAACACAATTGTGCGGGGGTTAATGATATTCCCATCTTCATCACACTGCAAGCCGAAGGGGACGTAATTGTGCGGGGGTTAATTATATTCCCATCGCGTGATATTGCGAATACCCGATCCCCATTAACGTTTTTCACATGCATTGGAAATTGTCAGTGGCTGATCGCGAGCACTGAACGGTAAGGGTGATATTCGACCACATATAACGGGTAAAGCACATCCTTTAAGTGGTTCATTAAAACACATTTGCTTCACTATTTCTAATTAAGAATGTATAACATGATGTTGTCATAACAACGATTATACTATAAATAACAAAATGTAACAAGACGGCAAACGGATAAGTTCAACGTAATAGGTACTGGCTTAACAATACAATGAGACTTTGATTGGCCTTTGGTCGCCTATACCTTATTGACGACCTAAGTCTAATACGTGTCTAATACAAGATTTAACAAGATTGCCATCCCAAACAACAAGTTCCAGATGTCAAGTGAACAAGGAAGCCATTGGCTTATCGAGAGTCCAACAATTTTATCATCTATGTATAGCCCGCTCTTATCATATATCTGTCAATTCTATTTTTAAACATATTCACCCTACTAGCATTAACATAATCATTTGGCAGTTTGTTCCATTCATTTATCACCCTCTGTGAGAAAGAGTACTTTCTTATGTCCAACCTACACTGTTCCTTAACTAATGCTGCTTTGTTTCCTCTGGTTCTACTGCCTTCTTTAAGTTTGAAGAACATATTCCTATCAACATCCTCATAACCGTTCACTATTTTAAACACTTCTACTTGGTCTCTTCTTAGTCTCCTTGTCTCTAGTGTTGTCAAACCACATTGTAATAAGCGACTTTCGTAACTAAGGTCTCTCAATTCTTGAATAATTGTAGTTACTCTTCTTTGTATTCTTTCTAGCTTGTCTATGTCCTTCTTACGATACGGCCTCCATTCTTGCATACAATATTCCAAATGTGGTCTAACTATTGCTTTGTACAGGGTACAATTAGCTGTTTCTCCTTATATGTGATAGTTCTCCTAATTAGCCTTATACTTTGATTTCCTTTCGAAGCAGCAATCCCACAATGCTCTGAAATTGTCATGTCAGTACTAAATGTTACACCTATGTCCTTTTCTTGTGTGGTTCTACCTAGTACAGCATCCCCCATTTTATATTCTTCGTCCATGGTTCTATGTCCTATGTGTATGCATTTACACTTCCCAAAATTTAATAACATTTACACTTTTTTTAACCATTTAACTCATTTATCTAGATCATCCTGTAAACTTTGTTTATCTGTATCATTAGTAACCTATCTGAATAATTTTGTGTCATCTGCAAATGTCAGTACTTTGCTAGATATGTCATCTTCCAAATCATTTATATATATATATATTAAAAACAATATAGGGCCTAATACTGATCCCTGTGGTACCCCACTCAGAACAGATTTCCAGTTTGAAATCTCACCATCTACTATTACTCTCTGTCTTCAGTGTGTAAGCCACTTTTCTATCCAGTTGATTACATCATTGCCTATTCCATGGGCTTTTAGTTTAAGTAACAATCTTTGATGTGGCGCTTTACCGAAAGCTTTCTGAAAATCTAAATATACAACATCCACTGGTGACCCGTCATCTACCCTCTTTGTAATTTCTTCTAAAAAACATAAGAGATTGGTTAGACATGACCTTGCATTTAGGAACCCATGTTGAGATGTATTTATTAATTTATGTTTTACAAGGAATTCCACCATGTGGTCTCTAATTAATGTTTCGAGTAAATTTACATACAACTGATGTTAAACTCACTGGTCTGTAATTTACCGGTTTGTTCCTCGATCCTTTCTTAAATAGCGGTGTAATGTTTGCTTCTTTCTATTCTGAAGGAACTATTCTTTCTTTTAGTGACAAGTTAAACACTTTGGATAGTGATGTACTAATTTGCTTAACAATTTCTCTAAGCAGTTTTGGTGGTATCCCATCAACTCCAGGTGACTTATTATCTTTCATCTTCTTAATTTTCTTTACTATCATTTCAGGTGTTACAAATATCTGCCCCAAATGTTCTGATTTATTGCCCTCAAATTTAGTAAATGGAACTGGAAGTGAGCGGATATCTTCTGTGGTAAAAACTGAGCTGAAATACTCATTCAGGACTTACATAAACATAGAAACTCTTGCTGTCATTTTTTATATTACCTGCCAATTTTTTTTTCATAGGTTCTTTTATATGTTCTAATTTCAGTTGTAGCTAGGTTAATGCCTCTTTGTAGTTTGTGTAGTCTTCTACATTTCCAGTGTGTTTATATACCCTCCACAGCATCTGTTTGTGAGCAATTTTTGTAATAGCCTCTTTTGACAAGTGTTTCTTCCTGGACCTTTTCCCTTGTTTTCTTAATGGAACACATTTCTCAATAATGCCCTCAATCTCATATTTCAAACAAGTCCAGCATTCTGTTGCTGTCTTGTTCTTCAGAAAGTTATTCCAATCTATATTTGCTAGATATGTTCTCATCTCTTTATATTTGCCTTTGTTGATGTTCTTTCTCCATTGTTTTTTATATGTATTCCCTGTTTTTACTTTTATATTAAAATGGATTTTGTTATGGTCACTTGAAACCAAAGGTTCGTGTACTTTAACATTGTCAACTAATTAATTTTGAGAAGACAAAATTAAATATAACACATTCCCACCTCTGGTTGGTTCCAAGACAAGTTGAGTAAGGAAACAATCCTGTGTTAGAAGTAGAAACTGATTGTCGTCACCTCCAGCACTCTCTAATGATTCACATTGTTTATGGCCATGGTTAAAATCACCCATTATAACACATTCCCCCTTGCTCACCTCCCTTATCGCCTTTTGTAATTTTACATCTTCCTCTTGTCATATATTGGGACTACGATAAACTACTCCTATTGTTAATGTTGAGTTCCTGGTAACTATGTTACACCAAATTGCTTCCTCTCAATCTGATTCACTTTTCAGTGTTATTTCATATGCTTGGATAGATGCTTTAATATATAAAATTACTCCACCTCCCCAACTTTCTCGTCTATCCTTCCTAAACATTGCATAGCCTGTCCGTGCTAACTCAGCATCTACTATATCTATATTTGCCCATGATTCTTTGATGCCTATTACATGAGGACCAATATCTGCTACCATAATGTCTAACTCGCTTTTTTATTTACTATGCTCCTGGCATTTAAGCATACACATTTAAGTTCATTGTCTGAAATTATTGGTGAACATTTCTTTGTATGTGTATTTGTAGTAGTACTCTTGAGTTTTCTCTGTCAGTTCCCCCTGCGCATCTAGTTTAAATAATTTATGGTACCTGTGCCCTCGTCGACAACTCTGACAAACTCACACCCAAGAACTGCAGCACCCTTCCCTGTCAGATGAAGTCCATCTCTCATGAAAAAGTCATCTCTTCCCACAAAGTTTAACCACATGTCTACGAAGCCTACGCCCTCCTCCATACATACCTTTTGTACTTGTGTGTTGATCGCTATTATCATACAGTTCCTATATTCGTCTCCCCGCCTCCCATTATTGGTAATATCCCCGACAATACAATCTGTCCAACTCGTGCCTCTTTAAGTGTATTGATCAACCTCCTGTACTTACCAACGATGGCTGACGTTCCCTCCTTCTCGGCATTGTTCATTCCCACACGTACGAGAACAGCACCTCCCGTGCCACCACCCATGACTTGTCCTGCCTTCTCTGCTATATCCTCTATTTTTGCCCCTGGTAGGCATACTGTTATGTCATCTCCTCTGTTTACAATTTTATCCACTTTCCTAATGATGGAATCCACCATAAATACCCGGGCTTTCCTCGCCTTCCCCTGTGATACTACATCAGCAAAGCTCCTTTCCTGTCGCACACTATGCCCCCTTTCTCTTATATCATCAACCTTTACTGTCTTACCACCTGACAATCCCTCTCCACTCACCCGCTTACCTCTCTTTTGTTGCATACTCTGCCTCCTGTCATCTTTCTTCTTCTGATCCACAGTCTTCACCTTTTCTCCTCTCTTGTTATCATCGACTATTATGCCACCTGACAAAACCCCTCTTCACTCACTCGTTTATCTTACTTTTGTTGCACATTCTTCCTTTTTCCATCTTTCTTCTTCTTACCGGCTTTCTCCCTCACATTGCCACTGCTCTCCTTGTCCTCACCTCTGTTATCCTCGTTTTCACCGCCTCTGCTCTCCTCGGTCTCACCACCTCTGCTCTCATCATTCTCACCACCTTTGCTCTCTTCTTTCTCATCCTGCCCTGTCATCATCAAAATCATATGCCTTATCTCATTTACCTGCTCCTGCAAATATTTCAGTCATACACCCCCTACACACGAAATGAAAATCATCTGCCTGCACCTCTGCCCACGAATTTGCACACCCGGACTTTGCAAAGTCTATCCTGCTGTCGCAGCTAGAGCAAGTCAAATTACGCTTCGCCTTTACTTGGGGTTTGCACGGCGCCATGTTAGAAATTCAAATTATATTTGTTTATAATCCGTTTATAATCAATTTATACTAGGTAGTCTTCACAAAGATTGTTTTTGTGCTGTAATACACACTTTATGCTATTTTACTTATGTCTTAATTACATTTACAACTACTGCCTTGCAACTTACTTTCTATGTAACAGCTGACTATGACAAAACGTAATATCGCTCGCGCTAGCGAAATTTCAGTGACCTTCTTTAAATTCCACTGAATTACTACTAACGGCTAACTTTTAACAATAAATGTTGCTAAAACAAAATATTCAGGTTCTCAATCTTTAATACGTACTAAATTATTTACAGTAATATTATGTCTCGTATTATGGAATCACGTCGATCTCGGCCCACGTCGATCTCGGCCCACGTCGATCTCGGCCCACGTCGATCTCGGCCCACCTGTTTAGTTGTTAATAGGGAATTAGGTAGTATGTGTAAAGAAATATGTATATATATATATATATATATATATGTAAAGAAATAAAATGTTACACGGTACACGGATGTTTTGTTTACCAGTTTTACTACCACGTCGATCTCGGCCCACCTATTTTGAATGAGGTGAAATTCCGTTCTGCTTCTAGTAAATTAACTCGCAATTATTTTACAGGCATTTAAAATTGCATTAGAATCAAAACCAGTTTCAACTATGAAAAACAAAATATAGTTACTGCATATAGTTTACTATTTGTGTGTGGTAAGAATGTGTGGAGTCGGTAGATACATTAAATTAGGCCCTAGTAATCGGCTTGGTGGTCTTGCTTTGTTTCCTTGAGCAGATACTTTCGTGTGATTTATCTTTGATTTCTGTGTGTTAAGAACGTGTTGAGGCCATAGTAATCGGCT
The DNA here is from genome assembly GCA_963662155.1 of Lamellibrachia columna. NCBI lineage: Eukaryota > Metazoa > Annelida > Polychaeta > Sabellida > Siboglinidae > Lamellibrachia > Lamellibrachia columna. The sequence continues at coordinate 21,238,480 of OY759274.1, forward strand.
TGGTGCTGTAGCATTGTTCCATTGAGCAGATCCTTTCATGTGATTTGTCTTTGATTTGTGTGAAGTACGAATGTGTGGAGGCCCTAGTATTCGGCTTGCTGCTCTGGCATTGTTTCATTGAGCAAGCCTTTTTTTGAATAATGACAGCCATTATATGTACTACTTGTTTATTGCTCCCACGCTAGAATTAAAACCTGACTTTGTGTATATAAATATAAGCAAAAGTTAAATATTTTACACCCAGAGACTGGAACCATAATACTAATGTTTTGAACAAGTTTCATGTAATACCAAAAAAGATCTTATAGGTAATTTTTAGTTAGCAATAACATTTATGTTACTTAAAACAAAGACTATACAGTTTACTTTAACATAATAAAGTTAAAGTAATTCGAGAAATTAATTATCGGTAAAACTTGATGTTTAATTAATGCGGCCAGCGCGCGTAAAATAAGTTAATGAGATGAGCGATCACGTGGTTTTGTGACGACACTGGTGACATGGATTTACGTTTAAATCCAAAAATGTCTGTGATTTCTCAAGTCTCAAGTGGCCGGATTAGCATGTTGTAGGCTGTTTGTTTAACTTCGGGTTTACATGGGCCAAGAGTTCGTTTAATCATGCCTAAACATTTCGAAGATTTCTATGCAATGCTTCACTGTTGTTTCACTCGTGTTACTACGGCGAGTGGTGGCGATGTAAATTTTCCAGAATAAAAAAGTAAAATGTCAAGATATCGAACCGAATTCGGCCAATGTTATTCCGGATTGGTGACACGGAAGATCATCTCAGTTCTAACTAGTAATGGATTAGCATTCGTTTTATTGGTTTGTTATTCCTGTACTTGTCATCAAAGGGATGCTACAGTAACTAGATCCTGCCTAAGTGCAATACTTTGTCTGTTTCGTATAGTGAGCAAGTGTGAATTACACACCATTCTTCACATTCAAAATGATCTGACGAAAAACATTGTATAGATCAAAGACCATATGCAGGTGGCTCCGTTTTATTCACAATACAATAATCGCTTATCACTGTCATTGTTCTATATCTGATTTAATTGAGGACACAATCGGTACACAATCGTTTAAGCCGAGCTCAATGTGCCGTTGTGCTCTGAATCGAAGTGTGGTGCATTAATTAGATGTATACCTAGCAGCCAATCAGGTCATAGTGCCGAATGTTGTGTTTCAATTGGATGCATACCTTGCAGCCAATCAGGGCATGATGAGGGTGTCATACGTCAATAAATAGTGCGTTACCTTAGTAGTAAGAGTATCCACAATTCAGTAGCAATGCCGCCTTTACATCCTTGCTTAGAATGCCAAAGAAGAGTACAGAGAAATTCGAAAGCCGTGCAATGCGATTCCTGCGATAAATGGTGCCACATAAGATGTGGTACCGCAATAGACGCCACAACATACCAGCTGATGGTTGAAGGATGATGGTAATGTGCATGATGTCTCGACGTAGAAAGACCGACTACATAGCTGTCTTTCGTCAACTGTGTGCCATGCTTCCCCGTCGCCGGGTCGAGCGCATAGTGCTTGATTTTGAAAATGCCACGTGGCGCGCAGCACGCATCGTCTTCCCAGGTGTGGAATTGAAGGGCTGTGCCTTCCACTTCACACAGGCCATATGGCGACATATTCAAGAGTGCGGCCTCCAAGCAGCATACACCACAGACGACGGCACCTTCAAGTATCTCCGCAAGATTATGGCACTCTGCTTCATCCCAGCACAACACATCGCCCCCATCAGCGACATCTGGCCACCAGCTGCTTGGAGTGTCTACTACCAGTCAGTGCGCACAAACAACGACATCGAGGGTTGGCACAACCGATTAAACTCCAGGGGTCGTGCCCAGATGAATGTATACATGTTGGTGTCGCTGCTACACGACGAATCCTGCATGATCCCGATACAAGTGCGTCTTGTGTCGGAGGGGAAGTTGCAGCGGTATCAGAAAAAGACATTCGCGAATCTCCAACGTAAGATCTTTGCATACTGGGAGGAATATGAGAATGGCGACCGCTCTGCTCTGCAACTTCTGCGAGCCTGTTCGCGACTGCACGGACCAACGGTTAAAACATAGTCATCCCTCAGACTGAACTGTCGGAACGTAAACCGAACTTTACATGGGTTATATTTTATTTGATGATATGACGTAATGCTAATTTGGCAGTGTTTGACAGCATATTATAATTTGCTCCGCGCCTTTTATTGTAGCGGTATTATTATAGTATATACCAGTTATACATATTTTCAATAATGCTGCTAAAATATTGAAAGCATTGTAGCGGTCTTTTTCCTAGGTTGCTGGTAATATAGTCTTTAAAATTATTGTGAGTACCAGAGTAGCCTTTCTATAGCAGTTCTGGTAAAGGAAATATATTACATTGGTCAGCATTTTATAATTTGGTGTAATATGTTGAATGGATGTCCAACTGAGATTTTGTAATGTTTTTATGTATAATAAATCAATTGGTATTATTAAATTGTGATTATTGCATTCTCCGCAAGTAAACATTACTCTTGAGTGCCGAATAAACGTCCCTATACGCGTATTTACTTGATGAAAAATGCCACCCTATACGCATCTTGTTTGGCACTATACTATTATTAAATTGTAACATTTGTGCCAGCCTATATTCTTATTATGCAGATACGGGCTTGCGCGTTCAATTCAATAAAATTTTAATGTCCATTTAAAAACAGAATATTTCCCGGTTTTCCGCAGATATAAAATATGTGGTTACTATATCTGCGGCACAACGGCACAATTTATTTACACATATACATATTTCTGTACACATATATACCCAACACAACTACCCAATTCCCTATTAACAACTAAACAGTTGGGCCGAGATCGACGTGGGCCGAGATCGACGTGGGCCGAGATCGACGGGCCGAGATCGACGTGGGCCGAGATCGACGGGTTCCGTATTATGTACCCAATCAACTGACCACAAAAAACCTTAATTATCGCTCGCGCTACCGAGTCTTCGGAGATCTACGATATAAACTACCCTAAATTACTCCTACAGCTAAATTTTAACAGCAAACATTCCCTAAACAGACTCTTGTAAGTTTATGTTTAATATACACGTAATAATAATACTTATCCGATCAATATTCCACGCTTTAGACAAATATCCAATCCACCAAATTCAATTCCGTGTTCTCCTCAAGATTTCCCAATATGCATTTTGTTTGTTGATGTCACGAGTCGATCTGCCAAGGGGGTGCTGATTTAGTCAGAAGCCCTAGCGGCAAGGATGATCAGTGGTACCAACTAGATCACATCAACTGTCACACGATTAAACCAATAGAGGCTGCTTGAAATAACCAATGGCTCTCCTGGTGGATAATGACACTGCAGTTGTTGACAAACTATCGAATATCCCTGCAAAATGTGTTACTTTTATAGTGTTTCACCTCTCAATATTTTCATAAAGACATGATTTGGCACCAAATTAAAATAGGCTTTATCACCATAAAGAGAGGCCAGTAAAGCTTAAATATTAAGTTTTACTGCCATGCAATGAGCTGCCGGCCGGTGGTCCACGCCTGCTTCCCGGCAGAAAGCTGGCTTATCGCTCTAGTCTATTGGGGAATTATTAATGATGTAACTATAATCCAGGCCAAGATGTATGCGACAAACGGTGGCGCCACAGCGCGGAGCCTGGATAACCGAGGCTACTACCGGCAGGTTAGGCGATTGCGAGACATAGAGTTACATCATTAATCACCCCCCTATAAACAAGAGCGACAAGCCAGCTCACTGCAGTGAAGCGGGTGTGGACCACTGGCCGGCATTTCATTGCACGGCAGAAACAGTTGCATCCACTCCATGACACACAGGGTAGTACTGTTTATAGTGTGAACATAGCATGTTAAAAATAGTTGTCTAACATATGTAAGTAAGTGAGTGAGTGAGTGAGTGAGTGAGTGAGTGAGTGAGTGAGTGAGTGAGTGAGTGAGTGAGTAAATAAGTTAATGTATTTCCTCCTCACCATCATCATTTACAATATAATTAAGGCAAACAAAAGCAATGAAGATGAGGTGGCTACCAGATAATTATAAACTAGTAGCCAGTGACGATGACACCAGGAACCAATTAACTTGAAGATTTGTTATTGTTATTTGTTCTTAATGGTAGCTATGCTGGGCCATTTTTAGATAATTAAGTTACTGCAAAGTATTATACATCGTTGGAAAGGCCTATTATTAAGATACATCATGGTATCAGATGTATGGCTGTATGTTATTAAATTATTGTATTTAAAGACACCCCCGTCAACGTTTTCAAAACACGTTTTTTTCTATTTTGATCAAAAAAGTGTACCTGGTCTAAAAAATGTACTAATATTAATGTTAATGTATTGTTTTGGACATATTGTGGAAGTACTCAATGTTCTCAACCTGTGTGGGATTCAATTCATACCAGTGCATCCATTATTTTTGTTGCAAGAGAGCTGTAAACAATGCTATTTTTCACTTATTTTGCCCATTTTTACGGGGCGGTTGGTAAAAAGGAAAAAAACAACCACAGTATATACCCTACAGATACATTTTAAAACTTGGTGTCTATTTCTAAGCATGATTGACATGTATAGGTCATTAGCATTATTATGTATATGAAAATATTGTTTAGAAGGTTTTAACTGCGAACTATTATGCAGATTTTGACAGAAGCCTTTTCACAGCTGTATCATGGAGGATGAAATGTAAGCTTTTATTGTCATACCTATTGCATTATCTGGGTGTATTAGTAGTTAAAATAAGAAACAACGACTATAAATATGTACGTCATTACAAGTATCATATCAATGTGTGTGGATCGTTGAGTGAATAACCGTTCTGACACAATATTGCATACCAACTATCAGTTGTACATCATTTTTGGAGTTTCATACATCTTCACCCATCATCTAGGCCATCATCATATCCAAAATAGATAAATTTGGCATAAACAAATTATGTTTATGTTAAAATGTTTATTCAGCGTTACAGGCATATGCACACTTTTATTATACGTGGTCTACATCAGCTGCTATGGACCGTTAAAGGCACCCCCTATAAACGGGCCTCTCTGGGTACACGTTTTGGTCGACTTGCCGATCATAGCACTACTAGCGCCGCCTAACGAGCTCCGGCATTGCTATTAATGGGGCATGGCCACGAGACTGATAAATAATTTGGGTGAGGGTGGTCCCAGCAGTTGTGTTATAAGTGTGGGCAGTTGGGTTGTTCATACATGCATTAGTATTAAACTCTTCAAGACAAACATCTTGGAGGCTTGCTGGAGAAAGTTGTGGGACAACGAATATATGGATCCTGTCTTCTGCTGTACGAATCAACAGAAGACAGGATCTAACACCTCGTTATTTTCAGGTAATTTATGCTGCAAATGTTTGTGCTGTGTTAGTGTTAGTGTATGTGAATGAATGTAACAATTTCGAAAATGTTCTGAAATATCAATATATTACAGATACGTTTGTTTTTCTTGGGGGAGCGTACATTAAGTGTTTCCCAGTAGTCACATTGATTGGGTGCAACATAAAATGTTATAGGGGTAGGATTCAGTTTTATAAATAATGTGTTCGTGCATGTATGCATATTTGTCAACTCTTTTATAAAACTACTATATGTCAGCTCATTAATAAGATTTTTTTCTTTATTAAGTCATCTGCATTTAATGAGGCTCTCCCCTTTTTGGTCGTCGTTTGCCTTTTCTTCGTTGTATGAACCACTATCATGTAACTCATTCTGTACACATTGCAACATTCATTGCATTCTATGCATTTGTTTGACAAACCAAAGGTTGCCTACTAAAACAATTGACAGCTTAAATGAGAGAGCACATTTCTTTACATGAGGGCAAGTTGGCCAGATAACATTCGAGAGATCTTGATCTGCAGGTGGAAATAGCTGTGATGGAGCAGCTGGGGAATGTGTTGTAAGATGGGAAAAGAATATTTTTAGGACCTTAGAGAAGAATGTCCAACAGGGCTTAATGAGATTTTGACCTCTTGCAGTCATTATCTAATACATGTATAGAGCACTTCAGAAAGTTCAGTTTCGATCATGTTTAGTGGTGCTACTGTTATAGTTAATATGTTATGATATTTGATATACAAGGTGCATGGATAGACTGTGCACGTAATAAGGTATTAGGTATATATATAGCTATGTAGTATTAATCTCTTATTAGTACTGTATATCTATAGATATATGATGAAGACTGGGTGCTGTACAGTATAAACACTGGGCCTCCGGTGGGTTGTTGCCGTGCAGCAGTATGAATGTCACTGATCCATGCCAGCATCACTTTATCATGTGTCAACTGATAAGAGCTTAGCGGTCTTGTTGTACTAACGGGTGTTCTATTTATGTCTATGTTGCCAGAGCAACAAACGGTGGCGCCTCGTCACGGAGACTAGACAAGCGCGATTATTGACAAACAAAACCAGTCAACGTCACGTGACGTTGACAGGAAAAATGTCGAAGTCGGAGGTGGGTTTCATTTTGATATGTATACATAAATATACGTTCACGTAATTTTAGGTGTGTGTCTGTGTACTGTTCGTCGCATGATCTGATCGAGCTTAAGTTAATTATTATGTTGGACCTGCATCCTAGCCAGCACGCCGTCATCGGGGCGGATATCAGTGGCTGGCAGGCGGCTGTGCTCGGCAGGCGCTTGCCGATCACAGCCCGCTTCCCAGCAGCAGATGCGGCGCTAGCACTCGCGGGAGGTGATTTATCAGTACTCGGACCGAGGAAGGCCCGAGCACTGATTTCTGACGCGCGCCGTATACCTATGATTTATTACTTGTATTAAATTTCTCATCTGGTGTAGGGGAATGTTTCCCGTGCGATGACGCACCATGCTAGAAGCGAAATAAAATTAAGAGAAACTAAAATTCATATGAACCGTGTTGTTATTCTTACAAAAAATTAACAAGCCGTGACAATTACGTTTGTAAGCTCCAGATGCTTACACTATTCACTAAACATTATTATTGTTAAAAATAATCTTTACTGCGAGTCTACCCGGGCCCATGCCGCCATCTTTGAAGTCCGCTGTTTTACCGGTATAATTTTATATGCGACTGGCGCGCCGCAAGACAAGGTACGTGTTTACAAATTCCTTTGTGAATCTTTGGCTGTATTTTGTACTATCCAATACATTGATTTTTAGCATTATATAAATTATTTTTGTTCGCAAAGCATACGAAAGTAGAATATATGCACATCGTAATTTTAGGCGCCAAACTCAAACTGCAAAGCCAAAGGCCGTGAACTGACATAGCCATGGGCATAGGCATAGCCTAGCCTTACTCTTAATTATTAGGTCAATAATAGGTGAAGTCTGAAAATGTATTTATACTGGCTCAGTATGTACTGTCTGTTTATTTCTTGCGAGTACTTTTTCAGAACAGAAACATAATTATATACATACATGCATGCATGCATGCATGCATACATACATATATTATATTCTGTGAAATTTTCATTTCATTCTGCCCTGTATCGGTTGCTTAATTCGTTCTCGATCAATATACTTGTTTTATAGTAGTAAAATGTTGTATACATTGTAAACTGGTTCCACGCACCGTTCCAGCCACACACTGGATGTCGTTATCTCGCGAAAAGAAGACACCATCCTCACATCCCCTGCTGTTATCCTACCGAACACATTCTCAGATCATCACACAATAATATTCTCTATTGAAGGAGACGCGCCGCGCCTTCCAACCAACAAGTGGCGAGGGCGCGACTACCGTCACGTGAACCTGGATTTGTTCAAATCTGACCTTCATGCCGCAATAACTTCACACGACGACAACATCAGCGATGGCGTTGATGACCTCCTACAACAATTTGAACATTCGGTGTCCGCCACACTCGATATCCATGCCCCGGTTGTGTCGCGAACTAGAAAATCCAAGAAAAGCCAGCCATGGTTTGACGATGAAACCTTGTGCTTGAGGCGAAAGCGACGTGCACTCGAAAGAAAATGGCGCCTATCCGGTCTCGAAATCGACAAACAGATCTACACGTCGCAAATACACAACGTCAAACAACACATCAGAAACGCAAAAGTTGCTTACTACGATGCAGCACTGAACAACGCTGATGCAAAAACAACATTCCAGGTGTTACATTCACTAACCGAAAGCAGTGACCGGAAATTGCCTGATCGCAAGAACGATGAAATCTTGTGTAATGGCTTCGCTGAGTTCTTTGAAGAAAAGATCCAGAAAGTCGTTGGTTTTACGCGCTCGAAAGTAACAATAGAAGGTATCGTGATGCCAACCCTGCCTGCTGCTCCACCTGCGTTGCAAAGTCTGAACAGTCTCTGTTCAACTGACGCTGAAGAGCTGCAAGCGATCATCAAGTCTAGACCAACGAAATGCCATCCACTTGACGTGCTACCTACATGGCTACTTAAAACTACTTTAACCGCCACGCTATCCACGCTCGTCAATATCGTAAATGCGTCACTAATCACAGGAACATTTCCTAAACAATTTAAAACCGCCCTAGTGACACCATTACTGAAGAAAGCCTCGCTTGACCAGAACGAACTAGGGAACTATCGTCCCATCTCCAACCTCGCTTTCATCGGAAAGTTGATCGAGCACGTTGTCCTCAAACGCCTTAACCAGCACATGACGACGAATAACTTGCATGATAAAATGCAATCCGCTTACAAACAACACCATTCCACTGAAACAGCTCTGATGAGAGTACAACACGACATAGTGCGAAACCTCGATTCAGGACGGTGTGTTATGCTAGTTCTCCTGGACACGAGTGCAGCATTCGACACAATTAACATTGACATATTGTTGAACACTCTGGGTTCACGTTTCAACATCGGCGGCACGGCATTGGACTGGTTTAGGTCATACTTGACCGGCAGATCACAGTGTGTCACGGTTGGTTCGTCTTCTTCGATCACAACTCTGATTTACCATGGAGTTCCGCAAGGCTCAGTTCTAGGACCAGTGATGTTCAATATGTACACGACATCCATTGCGGATATATGTATGAAGAATCATGTGCTGTTCCATCGCTTTGCTGATGACACCCAACTATATGTCAGCTATAACCCCATGATGTCTGATGAGCTGGAAAACGCAAAACAGCTGATCATCCAGTGCATAGCAGAAATACGAGCATGGATGCTGTTACATCAATTGAAACTAAACAACGAGAAAACCGAGTTTATCGTGCTGCAGTCACCGCACAATCTACGAGTCTATGGCAGCCCCAGCTTGGAGCTACCTGGGCTAACATTGACATCTACGGACGCAGTGAGAAATCTGGGCTGCTACTTTGATAGGCATATGCAATTGGACCGCCTCGTGTCCAGCTACTGCTCTTCGGCATATTACCATCTGCGACTGATCAGCAGAATCCGACACCTGCTGACGCGAGACGCGTGCCATGCTGCAATACGTTGTCTTGTGCTGAGTCGCCTCGACTACTGCAATGGTCTACTCGGTGGACTGAACAATGGACTGACAAACCGACTCCAACGAGCACAAAACTCTGCCGCTCGCGTTATCAACCGTGTCAGACGGCGAGATCACGTCACACCGATTCTGCGATCGCTGCATTGGCTGCCGATCAAGATGAGAGTAACATTCAAGATCTGTACTTGCATGTATAAGATCCTGCATGGCTTGGCCCAGGACTACCTCAATTGTGCGATAGCTCGTAACGCGCCTACTCGTGCATTGCGATCGGCGAGTGACACAACATTGCTCGCAGTGACGGTGCCGAGGAGAACGGTCGGAAGGTGCAGCTTTGCAGTGGCAGGTCCAACCATGTGGAACAGCTTGCCTAAGAGTGTGAGAACAACTGAGACATTGGCAGCTTTCCGAAAACAACTAAAAACTCACTTATTTCGTTCACACTACCTGCCTTGATGACACTGATTTGTATTCTATGACGCTGCTTGGTTTAAATTGTTCGGTTTGAAATCGTATTTTTACACACTAATTTATTGTTTTATAATGATTTATCTTAGATTATTTATTTATTTTTACTTACTTATTTCTCTTAGATTACTTATTTATCTACCTTAGACTATTAATTTGATCTTATCTTATGTATTTAATTAGTCTATATTTTAGATTTGGTCAACACGTCATAGTAATGTGTTCTTATTTATCTTAGCTTATTTACTTTTTTATCTTAGCTTATTTATTGTTATCTTACCTTATGTATTTAGTGAATTTATATTTTAGATTTAGTCAACTCATCATATTATTGTGAAGCGCTTTGATTGGTATTTAGTTAGCTAAAAAGCGCTATATTAAGAAACGGAATTATTATTATTATTATTATTATTATAAACTGTGGTATACTATGGTTTACCTGTTTCACAACAACATGGTATTTTACCATGGCTTCCCTGTTTCAAAGCACCATGGTTTCTATGGTATATCATGGAATTTTACCATGGTTTACCTGTTTCAAAACACCATGGCATTTACCATGGTATATTTTCATAAGGGAATTGCCCAGTTCCATGGGCCGTGGACACTTGGTATTGTTAACTTAAATGTTATGTTAATATTTCAGATGCTGTCCGAAACAATGAAGTGACAACAAATGGCACAACCATGAGCATGACATAAAGCGAGTCATTCAGGAATGGTCCGGAACTGCCTCTGATCGGGATGGTGGTAGGAAGCACCGAATTGACCGAACATAGGCTAAGCAGGATGTGGCAGGAGTAAACAATTGAAGTGAATATTTTTGAGTACATTCATTTAAGTACAAGTAAGAGATGGTCAATGCTTATTTATTAAATATTATCGTATAATAAATTACACAAATCCACATACGAATACATATATCAACCTCAAAACATTTGTGATAAAATGTTAACAATATATGTATAAGATAATATGCTTGTATTGAAAGAAATAACATGGTGCTTTGGTGGCGTTGCATTGATCAGTTTAAAAAAAATTCCAAGAGCATTGTTTACTTAAGAGAACCTGGAAAAATCATAGTAAAGTTATACTGTATAATCTGTATTCATAAATATACATTTGAACGGTTAACTGGCAGTTTAAGTTTGAATGTGCACATATATATTCATAGTAATGTCTAAGAAGGTTGCACAGTACATTGAAATTATATAGGTCGTTGTGTACATACTGAAGCCTTTCAAGAGAGTGAGTGTGGATTTTTATTGTGCTTGGATTAGGAGTGTTATTGAATATTCAAGTGATGCTATCTGTAATGCGTTTGTTTGTCAGTTCAGTTTTTGTACTTTAAATGTGGATATTCCCACGACTTTTGTGCCATATGCATGCGCACCAGAATTATGTATTATGCTTACATTTTTTAGGTATTCAGGAAGGTTTCTGTTGACATATTAGTGATAACAGTTTAATTGTCATTTAAAGATATTTTCAACTTTTATTTAGCAGTTTGACACTTTTTAGCAATGGATAGAAGTGTGTGCATTATATACTGACTGTTTGTTATAATTTTTGACTTTGACTTCTGTAGTTTTGTTATGTATACCAGTTACAATAGTTTATATGGGGAATGATTAGTGACTTAATGTTAATAGGTTTAATAAAATACAATGTGGAAGGTATCTTATTAAAACTGTACAACTCATATTGATTAATAAATTTTAAATGCCTTTGTTGGGCCTATTTCAATCTTCATTGGACTTGTTGTTTTTTTGCTTATATATATATATTGGACGACAATGTACCGATGATTAGCTGCTCATAGGCCGACTGTGCTAGTTTTGCCAAAATTAATATGTGTGTGTGTGTGTGTGTGTGTGTGTGTGTGTGTGTGTGTGTGTGTGTGTGTGTGTGTGTGTGTGTGTGTGTGTGTGTGTGTGTGTGTGTGTGTGTGTGTGTGTGTGTGTGTGTGTGTGTGTGTGTGTGTGTGTGTGTGTGTGTGTGTGTGTGTGTGTGTGTGTGTGTGTGTGTGTGTGTGTGTGTGTGTGTGTGTGTGTGTGTGTGTGTGTGTGTGTGTGTGTGTGTGTGTGTGTGTGTGTGTGTGTGTGTGTGTATACATATATGTGTGTGTATAATAATTATATATGTATATATAATACACACACATTTATCAAAACTAGGCACAGTCGGCGAATGAGCGGCTAATCATCGGTTCATAGGCGGCTTCCTATTGGCAGCCGCTTATGAGCCGTCATCGGCCCGATGTTAAGCCGATGGACAAAACCCACATCGGCCCGCACGCGGATGCCGATGTTGAGCCGATAAGTTTGCCGCTCTCGGCCCGATGTTGCGATGTTGGAGATTACTCGATGATGCTGGGTTGAGCGACAGCGCGAGTGACCTAAACAGTAAAATATTATGGGCTAGAACTATAAATAATAATAATCGTCGGCTACGTGGCACGTGTGTTGGCGGAGATTACTCGACGATGCTGGATGAGCGACAGCGCGATTGCCCTAAATAGAAGAATATGGGCCAGGCTAGAACTATAAATAATAATCGTCTCCTACATTGCACGTGTGTTCGCGACATAATTGTAATAATGATATGTTACATGCATAGCTAAGCCTATATACAAGCGTTCGTGTTTATATGTTCGTCAGAAGTTTACAATAAAAATCAGGAAACTGAAGCTATAGAACTTTGTGTGTGTGTGCGAGCGTGTGTGTGTGTGCGTAATGTGCAATTATATAATGTCATATATGCACACACCAGTGACATGTGTCATGTGTGCACTGACTATTAATTGTTGCAAATAACATATTATTCACACATAAGAACAGTTCAATGAATGCAACTAAACTTTTATTACAAATCAGTTAATAATCAACTACCTGACTACTTCAATCATATACCATACACACACAACTATGACATTCATCAGCACTACACATGATAGAAACAATTTACAATTAAACATTTTATTTCCAACATTGTCACATCTTTACAATAAAATTAATTTTTTTGGTAAAGGGAGAATGCTGAAGTAATACAACTTATGATTGCATTCCCCTTTCAACAACTCACAGTGATAAATTACGCATATAACTAATAAGTATGCTGAATTAGTCTGAATTATTAGTCTGAAGTAACCATGTTTACACACAAATGTAACTAAGTGATGGGTATAGTGAAAGCAAGCAAAGTTGAGCTTATCTGAAGCTCATGTTAGCTACCCTTAAAACTTGTATTTACCGGTATGTATAATTATAAGACATAGTACAACGGTTCACCGAATGAATAGTATCGGTTAATTTAAATCAATTAAGAATACATTTTTTTATAAAGTGCCTTGAAACCTGTATATTACGACAACTTTTAAGTTCCAATTCAAGATAATTCCATAGTTTAACCCAATAATTAGATAAACACATTGATTTAATTTCAGTTCGAGTGTAACTTCTTCTTTTGACATATTTACATGTCTGGTCTTGCGAATTGCTACAAATGTACAAATAATATCTGCAGGTTAACAGGCAACATGTTATTATATGCCTTGTGCATTACTACTGCAGTCTTTAGATGAATTAAATCAAACGACTTTAGAGCATGCATCTTGTAGAACATGGGATTTGTATGATCCAAATCCTTGCCTCTACATACAATTCTTAAACAAAATAGGTAACACATTGGGTCTGTACGTGTTTCCAAAAATTTCTGCAAAATAAGTCATGTATGGAAGAGCCAATGAACATTATAAGACATATAGAGCCTTCTCAGTTAAGATATGACATGCTTTATAAAATATTGCGGTTGTTTTTGAAATCTATGATTGCACCACAACTCGCCATCTTCGATAGGAATGCGCGTCACGTGATGTCGCGTCACAGTCGGCGGAAAGTACATCACGTGATGATCCATCACAGTCATCTTTGTAAAATCTCCGCCCATTTATGTTAATTGCCCGGAACGTTGATAGGAAAAAAATTATGCGGCCCGCACATGAATTCTGTTTTCCCAAACAGTATATCCATCGCCCCGCCCACTTTGACCCACTTTTCACCGTAGCTGTCAATCTATTGTTTAGTGTAAAATTGCGCATGCGTAAGTTGCATAAACTGCTTTCACACTATCACATCGGCTGCTTTCTTGTAGCTATTGTTTTCGCGTGCTATATTTACGGAATTTTGGAAGAGAGGTACGTAAATTAATGGATTGCATTATATACGCTATGTAATGTTGCATGCTTGATAGCAAACCCAATATAAGATGCTTAATAATAATTAATCTTCTAAAACACTAATACTACTACAGTTTATCAATAGCGGAGACGCTGGTTGTCACACATGCGCGGATATGTTCTGGAGCTATATGCAATGTGGGCGGAGCGATGGATATACTGTTTGGGAAAACAGAATTCGCGGCCCGCACTCGCGGGAAGTAATTTATCAGTGCTCGGACCAAGGGAGGCCAGAGCACTGATATCTGACGTGCGCCGTACCCTTATGATTTATTACTTGTATTAACCTGATGCACCCTGAACACCGAAATTTCGGTGTTGGGATGTAGTGTTCATATTGATCGCAATGTGGCGCCACGCTCGTTCGCTTTGGTTATGCTGTTGGTGCCCGGATGAAAACAACACATGTGCGGACGTTTTGAGCCGTTTCTCGAATCGATCCGTCAATTATTAGTATTTTTGCGAATTTTTTGAAAGTGACCGATATTTTGTCAACGTTTTACGATTCATGGTTATGAAGACTATGAGCGGGCATTGCATCTGTTGGGTTTTACATCCGATAATTCGGATGTAAATGACATTAGTAGCGGCCAAGACAACAACATCGATGTGTCAATGACAATGATGTGTTTTTACTGTATTCATTGTCTTTTGACGTAACATTTGCAGAATTACTGCATTTATATTCATTGAATTTTTCTTTTCTTTTCCATCAGTTATACTACAATACATGGTGTGCTCTGATATATATATGTCAATAGATTACATGTACCTATGAAACATTCATTATTATGCATTTTGTGAACAGTTTTGTGTGTTTTAT
Source organism: Lamellibrachia columna (assembly GCA_963662155.1). Taxonomy (NCBI): domain Eukaryota; kingdom Metazoa; phylum Annelida; class Polychaeta; order Sabellida; family Siboglinidae; genus Lamellibrachia; species Lamellibrachia columna. The sequence continues at coordinate 21,253,502 of OY759274.1, forward strand.
ATGTATATATGCGATCAACCAAAATCATAGTACTTGCATGCTAATTGTAATATTTCACAGGTAAATGCAGATATTATTATAATTTCTCTTGCTGCTCATAGAGGACATGTAGGCCTACCTTGCAGTACCAAACTTGCCTCATTTTGTGCTTTATTGTGTCCATGAGTGACAAAATAAAACTAGATTTCGTATTTAATTTTTCATTTTACGATTGTTTACATATGCTAATTATATGCTAATTAGCCACAGTTAAACATAACATTGATAGTGTTATTACCATTGGTAAGATAAATATTCTGTGATTCAGAATATGTATATATTGTAAGGGTTTTGATGAAGACTTTACGTCTTACAGTGCATTTCATAATTCCACTGGTTGAAACAAAATCAACTCCTCCAGAAATTCAGGGCTTATCAGGTTAAATGTTGGCATATCATGCAAGGGAATTTTTCCCGTGCTGTAATGCACCGCGCGGGAAGCGAAATAAAATGAAAAGAAAAACAAATTCGTATGATCCGTGTATAGTTACTCTCACAAAAAATAATAAACAATGGCAAAATGTTCTTATTGTAAGCTCCATATGTTTACAATATTTACTGACAATTATCATTATTACATTTTTTTTTACTAAAGTCGACGAAGACCTCTTTTTATAGTTATAATTTATAAACGATTGGCGCGCCGCAATACAACGTACTTCTTTAGAAATTCCTTTGTGAATCTTTGGCTGTATTTTTTTATCCAATAGGCAATACATTGATTTTGAGCATTATGCAAATTATTTTTGTTCGCAAAGCATACAAAAGTAGATCTTTGCACATCGTAATTTTAGGCGCCAAACTCGAAGGCCGTGAACTGAATTGGACTTAGGCTTAGGCGAAGGTTCCGTACTCAGTACTGCCACTATGTTTATTTGTTGCGAGTAATTTACCAGAATAGAAACACAAAATTATATATTATTATATAATATATATATATTATATATATTCTGTGAAATCTTCATTTAGTGTTCTGCGCTGCATATCGGTTGTTTAATTCGTTATCAATACTTGCATTTATACTATTATAGTTGCGTGTCCTAACTTCGGGAAGCGCCCAATTCCGTGGGCGGTACTACTGCCAGGTCATCAGCATATAGCAACTTGTGGAGAATGTCCCTTGTACTCGCTTTCCTGCTGGTCACCTCCATTATAGCAATGAATAACAGTGGGCTTAGGGCACTCCCCTGTCTCAGGCCGAAGTCCACCCTGAATTCCTCCGATATTCCCCGTCCACACATTACTCTACCTTTTGTCTCATCATATGTGCCTTCGACCATCCTCACCTTCGCCTCTGGGACACCCATCCACCTCAACGTGGCCATGACCATATCTCTTGGAACTGTGTCGTATGCCTTTTCAAGGTCTGAATCCCAGAGCCATATTCTCCTGTCCCTCCAGTTTCTTTTCCACCAGTTGCCTCAGAGTGAACATCCCGTCCACCGTATCTATCCCTCTTCTGAAACCTTGTTCTTCTTCTTCCATGTCCCACTCTACTATCCTCCTTATCCTTCCATTCAGAATCCTTTCTAACACCTTCAGGACATGGCTCAGCAACCTGAAACCTCGGTATTTTCCAGGGTTGTGAACATCTCCCTTTCTTTTCCATACGTGAGCTATCAACCCCATCTGCCACTCCTCTGGGATCTTCCCCTCTCTCATGCAGGAATTTAATGCATGCTTGTCAACCTAACCCAACATGTTCAGCCATTACCAACATCTCCACTTGCACTTCATCAATACCTGTCGCTCGTCTTCTCTTCATCTTCTTCATTGCTCTCTCTACCTCTGCATCCCCAGTCTCCTCCAGCTTCACTTGTCCTTCACTTGTCTTCTATTCTCTTCCATATTTCTCTCTTTTCTCCGATTGCTTTTGCTACTTCTTATGTTTGCCAAGTTTGGTTTTTCCTTCTTGATGATGATCCCCTTTTCCAGTCGTTCTACCACACAGCTCCTCTGCTACGCCAACGAAAGCATCTTTGAAAGCCTTTCATTCTTCTTCCACTGTTCCTACTGTTGTTCCAAGTTTCTCCTAATCTAATGTCAACCTCTCTTTGTATGCAAAGGCTGTGTACCCACTGTGTCTCCACTGTGTCCCCACTGTGTCCCCTCTGTGTCCCCACTGCATTTCCAACATTTGATGGTCTATTGCCCCACTACTTTCTCCTCTTCTGCATGCGCACAACAAAAACCAGGGTGTCCACATGCTCACCAGCAATGAAATTGCAGTCCTTCACGCTCCACATCTGCTGCCTCTTCACTACCAACAGGTCGAGTTCTGTTTTATGCTGGCCACTTCTATACGATATCTTGTGGTTTTCCCGCTTCTTGAAGAATGTTCCTGCCACGGCCAGCTCATTTCTCATAACAAATTCTACCAGCTCTCAACCCTCTCGGTCCTTGTTCCCCATCCGAATCCCCTGACCGACTCTTCTTCTCCCGTCTCTACTGTACCCACATGTCCAATAAAATCGCCAGCTATGCACATAATCACATGCACTTCCACCAATCCCACCATTCTCTCCAGCTCTTCCCTGAAGGTCCTTTTCTCTGTATCCAACCTTCTTGTTTGAGGCCCATACACAGACATAATGCACACAAGTTGCTTTTTCACCATCATCCATGCATCAGTGATCCTCCCTTTCCATCTCTCCACTCTCACCACATCCTGATTTTTAATTTCATTGCTCTTACCATCTCCTACTGCGTACAGCATCTTATTCCCACCAGCCAGTGCCCTCATTCTGCTTGGTCTCTTGGATGCACAACACCACTAATTTCCTTCTATCCACCATGTTTGTAACTTCTAGTGATTTCCCCCATTATTCTCACATTCAAACTTCCTATACGGGCTTCGCACTTGGGTTGCTGCCGGCGGAACGATCCACCCGGACTTCACTGATTTCTCACCACTGCCGGGAGACGCAGCACGTCGGCTACCCCGGACGCGGTAGCTAGATCGACTTCCTGTATTTGTGCCATTCGTGTATTTGTGACATCATAGCCACTGCAGCGTTACTCTGGCTGACCTACAGTGCGGTAAATATTCGGATGTTTCCTTCCCCTTAGGTGAGCTGCCTCACAAGACTATCGAGCCCCTCCTGCCCGGGTTTTAAATCAGAGATTTCCTTCTCCTAGATCCCTAGCACATTCACCTGGGGCCGCAAGGTGCCCAGTATCCATGGTGAACCACTGGGAGGTTGTGCTAGAGTCTTGTCTGTGGAAAGGCTATGTACCAGCAGGGGAGACTTACGCACTCGGCTCCCTTTTCACCCCAAGGAGCTACCTGGCGGCTGCAGCTTAAAGCGAGAATATGAAGCAAAAACTACATACCACCCACTCCACTACAGCACTAGGCGCATCACACAGACCTATTTATTACCCACTCCATATACACATATCAGATGTATGAATATACCCACGAAAAAGCATAAGTCGATCACACAATTTCGTCATTGTTTAAAAGGGGTCTAAGGTTTGAATTTGAGTAAAAATACTGAAAAAACACCTTAACGATAGCGGACAGTTGACCATGTTGGCAACTGTGCAGTGTATTGATGCTTTCACCACTGCAACATACACATCAGTCCTAGATATGTTCCAGTATTTACCTTTGGTTCTCAATTCCTTCTATGTTAAATTAATTTTCCAACTATCACAACATTTTGGTGTTGTGTCATTTCATGTAAATTCAACCAATATGTTTGATTGCACTGATTTCTACATTTTCGAATATACAACATTCATCAACAGCCAATGCACTGTTTCTGAATGCCTGTGTCTCAATTACTAAATATGCAACTTTTCAGCTTCCTATCTACATTTAGTGTCAAGATATGAGGTTCCAAAAATGGCCGAAAATATATAATGTGATTCACGGGTGTGAAAATCCATATTTTAAATAAATTATATCTCTAAAACTATTGGAGATAGGATTTTTTCCATTAAAATCTGTGAGAGTCAACTGGGAAAATATCGGAGAATTAGGTGAGTTGGCGTGGAATGACCCCGCATAAAAATTTGGGAGTCTGCTTTTCAACAACAATCAGTCCACTGTTTGATACCACTGTTGCATCAATTTCCTGACCAATAATCTAAGATGACACAGATTTCATAAAATATTTTGCATTTAACCTTCAAAGGTTAAGATGTAAAAACCACCTTTCAGAAGACACTATTAAAACAATAATGAAGACTGTGGATAGGTGAATTGTCGGACAGAAGTGTTGACTGATAACTGTATCACTGACATGATAATAATAAGTATAACACACTTAGAACTACAGCGCTTACATACTCAGGAACCTGAGCTCAGATGTGCAGCAAACCAGAATTATTAAAGTCAGGGAGGGACAACCGAACAGGGAGGGACAACCGAAGATTTCAGGTGGAAATGCAATTTGGAAGAACTATGTTGTGATGTGTTGTAATGTTTTTTACTGCAGGATCCTGAGAGTGGTGTCACGCCAATGCTTCCCCATGAAAACCAGCCTTTGCCTGCCTACCAGGGATCATGTCGCAGTGCTGATGCCGTCCCATCTTCCTACAGTAACACAGATCAAGCTGGTATGTGACTAGAGACGACATATGGTTCAAGACTACATCGTCGTAAATAAATGAAGAAGTAGTTATGAAATATCTTAGCTGAGAACAACTGTATGTCTTCTAGAATAGTAATTTATGAACTTTCATAGTTAATATGGTTGGAGGTGCTACCATCAAGCCTGTTGTTTCTGTCAGAAACTCCAAACCTGGGAGCTTATTTTGATACCCACATGAGCATGTGGCATCATGTTGATGCATGCTACTTGCAAGAAGTGTAACTTCCATCTGCGACGTATCAAATCCATGACGAAGCGTGTCTGTCACTCATTGGTCATTGCTCTGGTTGTTTCAAGTCTTGATTACTGCAATGCCCTCCTGCTGGAAATACCAGAATATCACTTGACACGCCTCCAGAAGATACACAACAGGGCAGTCCGCCTGGTTGTTCTTACACCTATTTCTGCACATATCACTCCATTTCTGGTGGATCTGCTTTGGTTGCCTGTCAGGTATCAAATTCAAAGTACTGGTTTATATTATTTACGGCTATGAATGATCTGGCACCGGCCTATCTGTCGGACTTGCTAAATCAACGAACCAGAAATCTCCAGCTACAGCAGCTTTATGATGATCTACAGCTAGCTGTACCATCAGCGTCCAAGTCCTTCGACAGACGCGGTTTTGGAACAACCGGCCACACACATTGGAATGCACTACCACTCTTCCTCTGTGACGCACCTTCACTGACATTATTCAATCGCAAACTAAATACTCGCCTCTTCCAGTGTGCATATGGCAATGTGTGAAAAAATACTTTTTATGGACTAAAACGATTGTCGTGGAGGACTTTATATGCTTTTCTCTGATTACGTTTTAATTTATTTATTTATTAATATATGTTATAGACTATGATGATTGTTTTAATTTATTGATTTATTAAATTTTTTATGGATTATAACGATTGTCGCCGAGGACTTTATATACTTATTTATTTTTTAATGGACTTTTAATTTGTGTGCACAGTGATTAACGTAAGCTAGAAACTGGCGCATCAAAGAACTGTTATTATTATTCTATGTTTTTTAGTTATATTTCCCTATGTTTTTGCATATGGAGTAATTTCTTCATTAATGCAGACCCAGAAGGCCACAAATGTAGTAAAAGGTTGGATATGAGGTATAATCAATGCATGATCCAGTAGTAACAACTTCACCACATATGTGTGAGTGCTTGTATTAATGTTTGCATGAGAAGAACCGTTTCCTGCAAGTTTGATAATATTACATGTACATAAATAAGATTTCTCCTCCATGGACCAAACAAAGTGGCAAAGTTAGCATAGGCCCTACTGGACCTTAGTTTCAGCCAACACTCCGCGTACCCACTAGAAAACCTCTTGCGTACAGGTTGGGAACCACTGTGATAGTAGATTAAAAGTTTGTACAATATTATATACAGTCAATTGTGCGCAAAATCTAAATTTTGAACAACATTAATTTTATATACAGTGTCAGTAATTTATTTTGCAACTAATAGTACTCTTTTAAATGTTTGGCTTTTGGATCCATGGGTGTTTTATCCAGGGGGCTTTTGTCCTGGATTCTCAAGAATGTCATTGAAAATTATTGTTATTGCTTAAACACTGTCATTACAGTGATTACACAGCTTTCCGGTAGTGATTACACTGCTTACACTGCTTAATACATGCTTACTTAATCAATCAAGTCCTTGCCAAGCCATTAATGTTGTGTTTGGTGTACGTGCAAGTCTTGGTCACATGTGGCCTATATAGAACGGGCAATGTATATAAACCGTTCAAGTTATCATTTAGTTGTCTCTCAGTGTGACTGGACATTCTTATTACAGTGGCTACTTTCCTACAAAAAAAAACAACAAATTGGGTTCGTGTAGGTGATTGACAACTGTCCACCGATTAATCATTGCTTGTTGTCGATAATGAGTTATATGTGTCACTGATTGTTATCATTATTTTACCACGTGACTGGGGCTTAACATAATGTTATTCTCAATCATGCAATTGAGAAGTTTATTATGACAACAAACAAGCTTGTTCACAATTTCAGTTTGCTGTGTTGGTGTAATTATCTACCTCGTGTTTACTTTGCCAGAGCCGCCGCCTTCCTATGATTCACTGTTTGGACAAGTGCGTGCTGCAAGGGAAGAATTATCCAGCACCAGTGAATTCTTCAAGAAGTTGTTTTTTTATGTTTTCAGTAGAGGTAAGATTATTACAGTATTTGAACAGGACTGGATGTGTAAGTACAGATTTAGTTTTTTTAGGTTGCTGCACAAACTCTTTGGAATTCATTCCCTCAGCAGGAAGCTTATGATCATTTTGTCGTCATCTCAACACTTATCTTTTTAATTTTGCTTATCCTCCTTAGCGTATTCATCCACATGTTTGCAACTTTAACATTGTATACATAGGTTGAGCGTGCCTAACCCTTTCATTTTGATGCATCTCTGAGATCAAGTGTCTGAGGAATTTTGCACAATAGAAGTTTTCTTCATATATTGTATTTGAAAAGGATGACAATGTCATATTAGTCAGACCTCTGGACTCTTGCAATAGAAACCCTGAGTTTCAAACTCATTGGCTGCCACGCTTGGACAACCTCTTTTAGTGCTCAGCTCACACAAGTGAGCATCGAGCTTAGCACTGGGCTGAATGACTACAAATAGACATTCCATAAAATGCTGCCACTTTAAAATCTATTTTGTTGAGCTATATTACTAAATAACAGACAATTTGTAATGTGAGTAACTGTAATGCAAATAGATGGTTACTTTGACAACCACAAGTTTAAAGCAAAACAGAAGTCATGGTTTATGCACTTAAAAGAGATAATATAAACTAACCATGTGCAACTAAGCTCAATAATACCATGCCACTGGTTTACCCAGAATGTGTTCTAAATGTGGGAGATTCTGGTCATTTCTCCAGATGACGGAGTGCTGACATGTTAATCAGTGAGATTGATAAGCGCATGCACAGTTATATGAAAATTAGGCAACCTAGACTATTGGGACGTATTAAGGGAGGCCGGTATACACAGAACCAACGCAAAGTTTCAAACATGTTTTGTTTTGTCAGAAAGAGGGCTAGTTTAGTAAACAAAGACCAACATATGTTACGTAAGTTGAGTTTGAATGCAAACAGCATAGCCATATTGGCAAATATAAGAATAGGTGTATACAAATATACTTTCATTTGGCAAGCGAATTTTGCTAGACTTTGACGCTTGTGACATAGGGTTATCTCACAGTATGGTGTGGCCCATGACATTAAAATGATGTATGTTTACAATGTTTTACTAGTAAGCCACTGGCTTGATATTTTTTTATTGCACTTGCAAATAGTTATGTTTTAGTAACTCTTAGAAGTGCACAGGCCCAAAACTATGACTTTTGTTTCCCTTTAATAATTACACAATTCCAAAACTGTTGCCAGGTAAGTATACGTTGATACATAGCATGCATGCAGCCATTTTTTTATGACAGACTAAAAATAGGCATCACCCCAAAAAAATAATTTGAAGTTATTGGCTCATTACCCTGATATGACTTGAATTTGTTGGTAATTTACTTAGTAGATTTATGCGTACAGCCTCTATTATGATTTGTCACATATCTCAATTTTGTGAATCCACTCAAAGTGGCTTGGTCTATATTCGACACTCATGAAATGATGTTCACGCAAATCTGGCAACTCTTGACCTTTCCAGCCATCTAATTTTGGCTTGGTGTTTTGATATGTATTTCTTACATAATACCTGGACTCTCTAGTTCACCCCTAAGCACCCAGATCACAGTGTCTCACCTTTAAACAGATTAATAAATTCTAATAAGCAAAAATCACAGGAATGCGACATGATTGTATAGTCTGTAGCTAGGCATATACACATCTCTATGTGGAACCATCCTTGTTTTGCCCGTGTAAGTCATAAAATTAACACATTTTAACAACCTTCGCAGTGGTCAGGATGTTCCCACAAACATAGTAAGGCTGTGCACCCCTCTAGACCATCATAGTTTCAACACAAATACACCAAGATCCATGCTGTCATGTCGTACTCAGTACCCAGTCTGCTTTATGCGATAAAGCCGAACCTAGCCTTCAACTTGAGTTCTGTATAACACTGTCTTGGTGTAGATATAACTGATTACACAAGAAACAGTCTGAGCCTGGTTAGAATGGACTCAGTTTTTCTATGAACAGTAACTAAACTTTTACTAGCTACCATTTATTTACCCTTACCTATGAAAGGAGGTTAGATCATCGGTTAGAGACTAGGACTCTTAATCAGAGTGTAGGACATAATACCCTCATGGACATAACCCCTCACAGACATAATCCATCAGGTCATAACCCCACAGGACATAACCTTCAAAGGGTATGACCCTATCAGTTAGATCTACCCTGGACCCAAAGCTTGGCCAGTGCACTAAATGCAGTACAGGTCCCTTATGCCTGGTCTCTATGGCATGTGCAGCATATTTTGTCACATGACATTGTTGCACTCTGCACTGTGACCAAAAGCCACTTGACAGAATATCTTATGACCAAATGTCATGTGACTAAAATGCTGTACATGCATCTATGTTAGGGGAAATAAAACACCCCACACAGGGTGTAAATGTATAACCTGTTGTGGACTCTTGGAACTGGTGATATCTATCTGTAAACACACTAACATATAAACTCCTGCATTAGCCATAGGAAAGGGCTGTTTGGGGTGTGCCTCATAAGATAAGTGTGTCAACACTTCTGACTAGCAGCCAGCAGCTATGCTCAGTTGGTCAGTGCAGTGTTTATCTTTGCAGTAATCCCTTGTTATTACATTATATACAAGTATGTTGTAAAACTGCTCAATGTATGGGCATGATTAAGGGCTTTGTAAATAAAAAAAAAATTTAATAAGCCAAACAATTATTAAATAGGATTGACCCACATCAGTATCCAAAAACAAATAAAATGGGGGCACTGTACTGTACATACACTGTGCATTGCCAACACAAAGCCGATTAGTGCCAATTTTCAACCGTGAAAGAACTATTAAAGATATACCTTTCCAATTTGTTTATGTCCATGTTTTTTTGGCATGTATTTGTTGGTATGGGGTTCCCTGACAAACAGTTAATCAATCATAACCTTTTTGTTAGTTAGGTGACCAGAGCTAAGAGCACAGTTGCATTCATCACTTGATAGGTGCAGCATTTTGATTCTTAGATAAAGTTCTAGGGTGGCCTCTTTATTAGCTTCATTAAGGTTACACATACCACTCCTTAAAATTGCCACACAGTTGTTGACTAATCAACTATCACCAAAATGAAATGATTAACACATGGCCATCAGTAGATCAACTGAAGTGTGACCGTTATATGCAAACAACATTCAGGAATTCACCCTGGCACTGCTAGACAAATGGGACAGAATCCACCAGCAGATCATATGGCGCCTGGTGCAAAGCATGCCATGCAGATGTGTTGGCTGCATCACAACCAACGGTGGCCTCACACATTATTGAAGTGTGCCTTTGCAAAATTACCTTGCAAAATTAGATTTATGGCTGCTACGCCCAGCAATTACTGCTCTACTACTGATCTAATGTCAGATTTCTGTAAATAAAAAGTTTTTTCATATCAATGCAATTGTTTTTATTATTTTTGTAACACAACACTGTTTTGCATCATCACAGTAACAGTAAGTTTCTTCTGACACTAGGTGGGGAAGGCAGTGTTAGTTGGGTGCAATCATATTCATAAGTCAAAATTGTTTTTACTCACATAAACTATGATTATTAGTAGATCATTTTATACCAAGATAATATATCTAGTATGCATAAATATTTATTTATAGCTGATTCAAATAGGGTTGGTAAGCTGGCTCAACTAAGACTAAGTTGAGCCACAGTGTAGCGTAAGTCACATAAATGCTTTATTTGTATAATTTAAGTAGGCCTTATACAAAAAATTCGTAACAACCCAGCCAACACATCTACCCAATGGGTACAGCACATCTCTGACAAGTCTACATGCTTAATTAATAAGAAACACTTTATTAATATAGACTTATCGGCCAATCGCAATCAGTGTAACTAACTGCTAAAATGTTGCCTTGTTGCTATACGATGTCGCAATTTGTTCGGAAAAATTCCTTGATGCATTTTGGGGTAAAGAACACTTGTCTTTATTCTTTAACAGCTGCTCAACTAACTAACCCTCCCTTGGGCCTTGGGTGGCTCAACTAGCCCCGTTTCGACAATTAACCCTTTCAGACCCACATGATCGCCAGCAAAATTTGCCCCAGGAACCACAGTTATTTCAATGATTCAGTTTTCTGTTACCATGCATAGGGGATTGTCTAACAACAGCACAATAGTAAGAGACAGACCCATAAAAGTATACATTTTCTGAAAGCTGAATGAATGAGCTATCCATCCAACTACAATTTATTCATGAAAACACAGACAGGTGCATGACAATTGCCATGGAAAACAACAACAAAATGTACGGAAATTGAAAAAAACGAATGTCCAAAATAAAAATGGTTCACTGATATAAATGTCCACTTGTAAGAGTAGCAGCAATGTCTATATATCACTGAATACTAGTCTGTACCAGTCTTCAAGTCTGCAGTTGCTACAACAATCAGCAAAAAGTATGAAAATGTAATGTTCAAATAAAACACACAAAACAGGCACAGCGTCCGAATCAAGTATCACAACGTGAGAAAGGTTAATTAAAGACCATATGGTGGACTTCCTCGTTAAGCATAAATTATTAAATTCATCTCAACATGGATTCCTTAAAGCGAGGTCATGCTTAACAAATATGTTATGTTTTTTGGAAGAAATCACTAAGTGGGTAGACGTGGGATCGCCAGTAGATATTATCTACTTAGATTTTCAGAAAGCTTTTGACAAAGTGCCACATCAAAGATTACTACTTAAATTAAAAGCCCATGGTATCGGGGATAGCATAACTGACTGGATAGAACAATGGCTGACTGACAGAAGACAACGAGTTGTAGTAGACGGAGAAGTTTCAAATTGGAAATCGGTTTTGAGTGGGGTACCTCAAGGATCAGTATTAGGACCTATATTATTCTTAATTTATATCAATGACTTGGACGACAGTATAACAAGTA
>OY759274.1:21270256-21272756 GCA_963662155.1 Lamellibrachia columna
TTTCACAATATTGATAATTTTGGATGAAATTCCATAGTATTTCATAATTCTCCATAAACTCTCTCTGTGAATACTATCAAAAGCTTTCCTAAAATCCACATAGTTGACGAAGAGTGGGCTATTCCATTCAAGGCACTGGTCGATGATATTCCTTAATATGAAAATTTGCTGCATACATCCTTTCCCCCTTCTGAAACCTGCTTGTTCTTTCCTCAGTTTTTTATCGAGCGCATCTCTTATACTGACTATAATCACCCTTCCCAGCACCTTGCTGGGAACTGACAACAACGTAACACCTCTCCAGTTATTACAGTTCTCCAGGTCACCTTTTTTAGGTAATTTAATGATAACTCCTTTCTGCCATTCTTCAGGTATTTCTTCATTCTTCCATATTAATTTGAACACTTCCTCAAGTTTTCGTGCTACCATATTACTCTGTGTTTTCAACATTTCAGCCTGTATGTTATCAACTCCTGGTGATTTACCGTTTCCCAACTCTTTTATACTTTTTTCAATTTCTTCTGTAGTAGGCGGATTAGTGTCAATGTCTATGTCGAATAATTCATTGTTTGGAACATCAACAGGATCGTCAGGTGCCTCTGAGTTCAGAACCTCAGAGAAGTGTTCTCTCCATCTCTCTATCTGGTCTGCTTCTGATTTTATTACTTCTCCACCTTTGTTCTTGACCGGTGTACTTTTTCTGCAACTTTCATTAGTTATTTTCTTGGTCAGTGTAAACAATGTTCTTTGTTCACCTCTGTTTGCAGCATGCTCTGCTTGTTTTGCAAGGTCACCCATATACGTCCTTTTGTCTGCACGGACACTGTCTTTCCGACTTGGTAGCATTGATTTTGTCCTTGACTGCTTTCCGCTCGCTTACTTTTTCAAGGCTTCTTCCTGTCATCCATCCTGGTTGTGCATGCGTTCTGAATCCAAGAACTGCTACGCTAGCACCACAATCCTCTACTCTTTCAGTGTGTTCCAACACCTGGAAACTATTACTCAGTGCAATCTTGAACTCTTGAGCAGTTTCATACACTCAAAGCTTATCAACATCATACCTCTTTCTACCGCCCTTCTCCACCGACTGTCTACACAGCTTAAGTTGGATATTAGCTACATCTGCTCCTCTCCTTACTTTTACGTCTTTCAATGATCTTCTGAATCTTCTATCAATTGTGATGTGATAAATTTGGTTCTTGGTAACTCCATTTGGTGACGTCCACGTTAACTTGTGGATGCCCTTGTGCGGAAATATACTGCCACCGATTATAAGATTCTGTGTTTGACAAAACTCTGCGAATAAGAATCCATTTTCATTCATCTCTCCACATCTGTTTGTTCCCATCACGTTTTCATAGCCGTTATTGTCCACTCCTATTTTTGTATTCATGTCTCCTAGGACCACAAGCATGTCATGTTTCGGTGCTGCTGTTGTTATACCGTGCAAAACTTCATAGAAGTGCTCCTTATCCACATCGCTTGCATCGTTTGTGGGCACGTAGCATTGCACTACAGTCATCTTTATGTGTTTTGAAAAGAATCTAGCAGTAATAATTCGTTCGTTCACTGGACGCCATTCGAGAAGTGTGTTCCTGTTCTTCTTAGATATTATCATCCCAACACCAAACTCGTGCCTGGTCTCTACAACAGAATACAACACTGTCTCCCCTCCTTCTAGTCTGACTTTTCCTATTCCAGTCCACCTACTCTCGCTGATTCCCAGTATGTCTATGCCATAGTTATTTATTTCATCTACAATTTGCTCAGTTTTACCATCTGCGTTCATCGTCCTCACATTCCAACATGCAACCTTGATCTGTTTTCGTGGATGTACTAACAGCTCTGTATTGGTGTTAGCTTCCTTACGGCTTTGGCGATCACCATTCATGCTATCCTCTGTCGAAGAACGAGCGCCAATATCACCCATCAGAAAGGCAGGATTTCTTGTACATGTTTCTGTAACATCTCTTGTTTTCTTTGTTTAGCACTTCTCTTATCTTTGCTCTCTCAGACCCTAGATGTAGTTTTGCTAGCACCTAAGTATTAATTGCACTTATCATGTGACCACCTTCTGGTTTGTAGACTATGTAGAGAGCCATGATCTGCTCACTACAAAACACTTTTACCAACAACATGTTGTGCAACTGGATTCACAAATCAGACAATGTAAATGCAAGTTTACTCTGCATAGTACACAATGTGAGGCTTATTAAGCAATAATATAAAACAGTACATCAGGTGCATAATCTAACAATAATATTTTATTTATTATAATAAAAAAATATAAGCACTTTATCAGAATGCATTTATTGGTCTCGCCCCAGAATTGCCTATGTAATCAATATAATGAGTCTACTTACTAGTTAAAAAGATTTGTCCAAACTGGAACAAAGGGGTTGTGTGGTAATTTAAATAAAGACTACTGGTGCTGTTTGACTTGAGTCACCATAGAAATAGATTCAGCTTTAGTTAATTTTGCGTGTGTGCAGGGATGTTT
>OY759274.1:21275256-21285256 GCA_963662155.1 Lamellibrachia columna
GTCTCAGATCAACCGAGGCCTGTTGCACTCTTATTTTTAATTCAACCAAAATTAAACATATTAATCCACAGGAAAATATAACCCCACATGTCCAACCATTGGGCTGTAGCTCGAATAGTTTCTGACTTACGACCATTTAAAATTTGGCGGATTCTGTCATTTTGACAATTTTCGGAAGTTCTTGTATTTGTAATTTATTCTGTTTTTGAAATAATAATGTAGTGTAATTGATTTGTAATTTATTGTAGTTTTGAAATGATGATGTAGTGTAACTGATTTGTAATTTATTCTGGTTTTGAAATGAAGATGTGTAATTTCTTTCTTTCTTGTAATAACAACAATTTCATCAATGACAGTATTTTTTCATATTACAAACGTTACTTGAAAGACTAACAAAACATACAAAGACCACCTTGCCCGTTACAGTTGTTATCAATCGTATATATCCAAATCAAATTATCCAGTTTATCCAAACTCAGGAGCACACATGCCATATAATAAACAAATACTTAATAATTTTTTTTAGTATTTAAACAGTTTGTCCCACATAATGTATTTGTTATTGTTATTACTGTAATTGAATTGATACGTTTTGTGCATAACATTATTTTTCTTTTCCCAAGCTGTTTTGGTAGCGGTTAATTATTCCTTAGCTGGGAGCCACATGCTGCATTTATTTAGGGAATAATACAATGTTTGTTGATGTCACAACAGGTTACCAGCCAGATAACATCACGAGGGCATGAGTGATATTATATGGCTGGTATCAAGTGACAACAACAAAATGTATGTTATTCCATTATAATAAACATGTTATTCCCATTATAGTAATTAATGCTTGAGCATACTTTTCACTTCCTACATTTGTAAATATGCAGCTGGAGCCAGTTTCACGGAGCATGTACCGTACGAAGGAACTGATGCGAACGTTTGACGGTCAAAATTATTTAAACATCAACTGGATTCTCAGAACGAGGCGGCCATGTGGTATCTGGATGGATAGATCATGGTAAAATGCTCTAGACCAATCAGGTAGTCTCATATCTGTGATATATCTATCCAGATAACAAACGGCTGCCTCGTTCTGAGAATCTTATGTGGCTATCCGTTGTATAATTCTTATCATCATGTTTTTTAATACTGTCAAAGCAAATATTTCTGCCTTCGCTGACTGATCTTCTGTATCACTGTTCTGCAGGCAGTGTTTTGATTTATTGCATCTACAACGACTTTGACAGTTTGGATGCAACAAGCTCTAAGTACTGCCAACCGACGCTGTACTGGTTTGCCTTCTGGATGACGACCGCTACCTACATATTCCATCTGAGCATCTGTTGCTGCTGCAGCTGCAGTGCACTATATTTCTGGTTCACTAGCAAATTCAGCCACTGATGCCTGTATAGAGACCAGTGGCATGCTTGCTAGCCAGGGGTGGTAGTCATTCCAACACTGGCAGACTGAAATGTTGAAATATGGATTTGTTAGTTTATTCCACGCCATGTGCAGATGTATGCTGGATCGGTTGTATTTCGTCCCACTTGATGTCTTGGTTGACGTGTTTCTGGGAACCAGATGCAACCGCTTACAAACTATAAAGAGCGTTTCCAGGAAATGTCTATCAATACCCATTACAACTAGCGATGACAGGTGCACAACCAATTAAAGTTACGTTTACGTATGCCCGCCTCATACATTTGAACTCGCAATCTCATTGGTTAACACAGCAACTGAAAAATCAGCTTTTCAACAAGTCAATCTGCCAGGGGTACTGATTTATTCAGAAGCCCTAGCGGTAAGGATGATCAGTGGTACCAACTAGATCACAACAACTGTCACATGATTAAACCAATAGAGGATGCTTGACATAACCAGTGGCTCTCCTGGTGGATAATGACACTGCACTTGTTGACAAACTATCGAATATCCCTGCAAAATGTGTTACTTTTATAGTGTTTCACCTCTCAATATTTTCATAAAGACATGATTTGGCACCAAATTAAAATAGGCTTTCCCACCATAAAGAAAGGCCAGTAAAAATTAAATATCAATGATCTATCAAATATCGAATAGTCTTTTTGCAGTAATTGCGGTGATGTTGAATGCTTCCCAGAGATGTATAGTTGGTGTTGGAATGAACAGGTCTGCCAGGGGGTAAAATGCCCTGAGAAGTCCGTACACATGGAAAGCGTAACTTTATGTAGGAAGGTAGAAAATATAAACACTCTCCGATGACTAGGCAGTACACATTGCAAAAGTGTTAGCAAAAGTGATTGAAGATACCCGTGCTATATAAGAACGCACCTTGTTTTACTTAATATTGTATTCAGTTTTGTTGTGGCAGTGTTGTGAAATAACTTTGAGGTAACGGACATTTGTAAACTCCAGAAAGGTTGGTCCAACGTTGTGAAATGACGTTGTGGTACAACATTAATACAACCTTTTCACAGAGTTGTGATGCTATCATACAACCTTCCTACAAACTGTTAAAAGTGTTGTGTTGTTCATTCTAGATTCTAGATATTGTGGTACCTTCACCCATGCTCACACAAAGCATATTTTATTTTATTTCTGATTGTTTATTAACACACATGTAATACATCATGTATACAACTTGGTAATTCATTATCTACATATTTTCAATTAAAATCTCCAGACTCGGAAATATAAAACAATTTACATGTTTAAACATATGTAATGTTTTTCTTTTGACGGTGAATTTTACAACTTTACACACAAATGAACTTGGTACAAATATGTGCTAGTATAACATACAGTGTCCTACATTGTCATTGTTTTTACTTGAAAACTGTTTGTAAATGATCAAGTTTGATTCTTGATATAATTTCGTTTGTATTTTTGTGTTTCCAGTCTGTAATATGAATGTATTCATTGTCCCAGCACTGCATGCAATATAATATATTATGTACGTACATATGTAAACCACTGCTATATATGGTACACCTCTTGATTTATTTTTTAAACAATGTATGGTTATCTGTCTTGCTGTGGATTTATATTTACCTTGAAGCAGACATGCCAAGTGTACCGGTTTTCCCGGTAGACTACCGGTTTTTCACCTCTTCTACCGGTCTACCGGTCGGTAGAACATTTCTACTGGTTTTTGCGATTTTGGGGAAAACGTTTTATTTTTTATTTTATCGGTAAAACCAGCACTGTTGAGCAAAAGCATTTTGTACCTGAGTATCTATATGTTGTTTGCATTTTTTATTTATACATTAGTGTATTTTTTATTTATGTCATTTGCACATTCCAAGCAATTTTTACATTTATATTTATCAATCTCAGTCAGAATTGTGTATAGCTTTGTATATTTCTGGCATGGTATTTTTATTTTATTTATCAGTATTGCCTTATTTAACAGTATTATTCTGTAATCTGTACTTTGCTCTTTTATCAACATGATGTTTCATGCTGATTTGTGCTTGTTTTTACATTGCTGCATGCATGTCTAGCCTGTTTGTAATTATTTTTGTATATATTTTTTTATTTTTATCATTTGAACATTTCAGTATAGAATGTGCGTGTTTGCGTAATTGAAATGTGGAGCATTTTATTGTTTTCACTGCTGTGTTTTTGTCTATTGCCTTAATTGTTATGGACCTTGCATCGTCCTTAGTATTTGTTTACATGATTTATAATTTTTTGGCAATGCATTTTAGCATTTTGTATATATTATTAATTATTTCTATTGTATATAATTGTCATTTCTTGTGTATTAGAAGTATATGCTGTGTATGTTTATGTAATTGAAAAGTGGAGCATCTAGCTATTTTCACTGCTATTTCACTTCTACGTTTTTTATCCATTACCTTAATTTTTATGCACCTTTCATTATGCTCAGTATTTTTTACCTGCATTTTAGTATGTTGTATAATGATGTTATTTATGTACCTATGTGTACCTTATTTAAATTATATATAATTACCATTTCTTGTGTGCATTAAAATAATGTGTTTAGCCATTGTGGTTAATAGTGTGTTTGTTGTGCTGTGTCTCGAGTGTGGCTGCCGGTCGTTGACCGACGACGCGACGTCGCGACCCCGAATTTTTGTCGTACGCGCTAATCTACCCCTTTCGGGCCTTCCGAACTTGGCATGTCTGCCCTGAAGTGATGATATATTTTTTCACAATTTGTAGTTAATGCTGTATGATATGTTTTGATAAGAACTGTATTATTGTGTCTTTCATCACTGTTATGCCATAGAACACATTACTTCTAGGATAGCTTTTCATTAATCCTTTAAACTTGTAAAATGTCTGCATTTGACTGGAAGTCTATTTGCATATAATAACTTTATAAGTGGTATGGTTAATATATTTTATTGATTTATGTTATTATTTTGGATAACCAGTGGAGGTGTTGGATGTAGTATTTATTTATCCTGTTAATGGGGTGTGTTATCATGTTAATGGGGTGTATTTCAAGATGTTATTATTATCCACAGTGTTATTTGCTTTTCTCAATCATCGGTTGGAATATTTACAGCTGAAAAAACACTTCCCTTATGAATTTAAATTGGTCTTTAACTTGGTAGTCATTTTACTTAAATGGTTGTAATTGTATAGATAATGTGTAATTAAAGATATGCTGATGAAGTAGAAATAAAAATATTGCAATTTAATGTTTTTTTGACATTTGTTATTGTGAATAATTTGTTAATCATATCACAGGATAGTGACTTTATCGTTTTGGTTTTGCCTACTAAAATAAATTATGAATAATAGTAACATCTTATCAAGCTGTATCACACCTTGACATAACAGAGAAAGTCACTGTTCTAAATATGTATGCCTCAACAAAATATACCAAAAACAGCTGTGTGCGTGCGTGCGTGCGTGCGTGCGTGCGTGCGTGCGTGCGTGCGTGCGTGCGTGCGTGCGTGCGTGCGTGCGTGTTAATTTTAATGTATATATTCACTACGTATAAATCAACTGACCAATAAAGATTGGGAGTAGTAACAGAAGGTCAAATTGATTAAGCAACAAACAAAAGGTACACCACATGCAACATTGTAATGCAATATATTGGACAATTAGACATATTGGAAAACAACACACAACAATATGGAACAAGTAATATAATGTAGCAATTTAATCCAGAAGCTTTCAAAGTAGGACTGTTTGAAAGAAACCAACTGATGCACAACAATGCACAAAACGCAGTAGAGTGAAACGCCACACATCCAACATACTGTTGTATATTACCCGAATAAGAATGTCACATCACTCCCGATAATAAGTAGGTGAAAAAAAAAAATTTATGCAAGGAAAGGGCTCTAAAGCTGTAATGTTAGTATTTCGTAACAATATAAAGATAGCAGAAACTAAGAACAACGACACTGAGCTATGGTTTACGTTCATAGATTACGCCAAGGCATTTGGTAAAGTTCAACCCGTGTGCCCTGCTGAGATGTGGTGATCCTAAGCACCTGGTGTGGCTTGTTCGAAAGGCACACCACTTATATGGCACGAGTAGGCAACGAAGAGTCAGACGAGTTTCCTTTTGAGGATGTTGTCGGGCAATGTTGTGTACTAGTTCATATGCTTTTCAACTTGTTCGGAGAGAAAACCACACATATAGTAGAAGAGATACCTGAGAGACGTGGGTGTGTTATAGGAGGGAAAAGTGTATGGAACCTTCAGTTTGCAGATTATATCACCGTGGTAGTAACATGAAAGGAAGAATTGGACAAACTAGCAAGTAAAAAAAAGTGAGTTTCGGTCTGAAAATCACTGAAGCGAATACAAATGTGATGTTTATGGATGGAATAGTCCCAGTAAGGATTGAAGACATTGAGATTGAACTGGTGCCAACGTTAAAAAATAATATAAATACTACCATTTAAGTGGCTCACAAAATAAAGCAGGGGTTAAGAAGAAAGAAGGTGTGTTATATACGGCCATAGGAAAAGAAGACCACATAGTCTGCTACTTAGGAGCATAGAAGGAGAATTACCGAGAAAAACCGAAGACGTAGAATAAAAATGGTATTGGCAACATCAATCATTGGACTCAAAGTGTCTGAAGAGACTACAGGGAGATGCCAACTGCCTAACTGATGTAACTAATCTACTTGATGCTATGGCTACATAATATCGCCATCATCATCGTCGTCTTCATCATCACAGTGGA
This sequence comes from Lamellibrachia columna, assembly GCA_963662155.1. NCBI lineage: Eukaryota > Metazoa > Annelida > Polychaeta > Sabellida > Siboglinidae > Lamellibrachia > Lamellibrachia columna. Next base: position 21,281,410 of record OY759274.1, read on the forward strand.
TTAAGTGGCGCATGTTAATACAGCGGGTATAGGGAACGATTCCGTCGCAGTCAATATAATTATTTGATTTTTACAAAATGGCTGATTCGGTCATATACGAGTGTGTTAAGTGGAATCCACTCTACCTAATGTACTATTGATTGCGACCAATGTCAATGGTGATGATGAATCCGCACTACCTAATGTACTATTGATTGCGACCAATGTCAATGGTGATGATGAATCCACTCTACCTAATGTACTATTGATTGCGACCAATGTCAATGGTGATGATGAATCCACTCTACCTAATGTACTATTGATTGCGACCAATGTCAATGGTGATGATGAATCCACTCTACCTTACCTAATGTACTATTGATTGCGACCAATGTCAATGGTGATGATGAATGCAACATCAACACAAATATTAAACATGTACATACACATACATTAGATGTTTCGTACACGTGTATAATAAAGGGTGAATATGTGGAATATTTTTGCAAGGAGATCATGTTTTGTCATAGAACAATTACTAGAATTTAAACAAAACGTCAGAACAACAATAAACATAGTTTAGAGTTACAGTTACTCACATTCAAAGGCGTTAGTAAATATTAGTAATTTTCGAGCTCCAGAAAAGAGGGTAACATATTAATGCTGGCATAATAGATGAGTCTAATCTGTACAAGCAAAATGGAACTTGGGCAATATTTTTTTATCAATGAAACTCGCAGCTCCAAGATTAAACAATTAAAAAGCACAGCGCCTAGAGTTGACATTCGATAACATAAGCTTATCTTTTATCCATGTATGTCATTGAGCAGAGTTCAAATTGTGCGTGTTGAACAACTTGAACTTCGGAACATTTGGGCTTTACTTCAATGCAGTTAAACTGAGTGCTAATCCCTTTACATAACTGCAACATATAATATAACACATCTAGTGCCGATAACGTGAACATTATACGAATGAAACCGACAAACTGTCAAACTCAAACTGGACTACAAACCGTTGCCAACGATTGTGTGAAGCGTTCCCCCCAACGTGGCATTGATCAATGCAAGATCTGTCCGAAATAAAACGCTCACAATAAACGAGGACATCATGGAACACAAATGGGATGTGTTGACCATCACCGAGACGTGGCCCATGAAGACCGGAGACGAAGCGATCATTGCGGAATTGACGCCTCCTGGCTACACCTTCCAACACGTGGCACGTGCCTCTGGTCGCGGCGGTGGAGTTGCCATCGTACACCGCAACACATTCAAGACTAAGAGCCTTCCAAAGCTGCCGTTCACAACCATTGAACGTCTCCGTCTACAATTCATCAACCCGCACTTGTTGACATACAACGTCTGGGCCGCTTATCATCCGCCTTCATCAAGTAAGACATCTGGAACAACATCGAACTTTTACGCTGAACTTGAGCAACTATTCATCGAGGCATCCATCTCCGTCATTCCTACCGTCATTGTTGGTGATTTCAACGTTCATTTTGACGATCATATTAAATCAGAACCAATTCGCACTCTACTTGAATCGTTCAATCTAACTCAACACGTACATTCGCCGACGCATCAAACTGGACACATATTGGATCTAGTGGTCAGTCACTCTGACGACAACTTCATTACTTCCGCTACTGTTCATCCTGACTCTCTGTCTGACCACCATCGCATTGAACTCACATTAAGCGCACTGAAACCTGCAGTTAAAACTGTGATGATTGCAAAGCGGAACTTCAGGAACATTGAAATTGATGCGCTCCGAAACGATATCAAGTCTGTGTGTGCTGGCATGACTTTGTGTGCTGGCATGACTTTGTGTGCTGGCATGACTTTGTGGCATGACTTTGTGTGCGGCGCGAATGCTCGACAAGCAGAGAAATTGGTGGCGATGTACGAGCCAAGGCTGCTTAAGCATGCAATTGTCCGTCCATTGCTGAAGAAGCCATCACTTGACAGACATCCCGAGTAACTACCGACCAGTGAGTAACCTCACACAACTATTCAAGGTAATTGAGAAAGTAGTCGCGCTTAGGATAATGACGCACGTTTCTGCTCAGCAAATGGTTGAGTGCTTTCAGTCGGCGTATCGAAAAAACATTCGACTGAAACCGCGCTACTGTACGTTACAAGTGCCATCAAAACAGCCATGGACAATAAACAAGGAACAACTTTGGTTCTCGTTGATTTTAGTGCGGCGTTCGACACAATAAACCATGACATCTTGATTAGGCGATTACGTTTGCGTCACGGCTTCGTTGGCAAAGCAATAGACTGGATTATATCGTGTATGCAAGAGCGGGTGTCCCGCAAGGCTCTGTCTTTGGACCACTGATCTTTTCACTGTACGTTCAGCCTATTCGTGACATTATTCGAGCCCATGGACTAGTCTTTCACCACTATGCTGATGACTTACATATCTACTCACACTTCGACCTGAATCTATCCGCTTTAGCGGCTGTTGTGCAGCAAATGGAGGATTGTTTGGATGACATAAAACGATGAATGGCACGGAATTCTATGTGTATGAATGACGGCAAGACACAGTATCTTCCAATTGTACCCACGTTTGCGGCTGCACTCGTTGACGGAAGTGTGATTCGTGTTGGTGTTTCTACAATCACAGCATCGCGATGTGTTCGAAATCTCGGTGTCTTCATTGACAGGCACCTAGATATGAAGAAGCAAGTGTCTCAAACCGTCAATGCATGCTCATTCTACCTCCGCCACATCAATCAAATCAGCCGTTTTTTACCCAAACCCACAAAGGAACGCGAAGTCAATGCAATCATCACATCGCGGCTTGACTACTGCAATGCACTCTTACACGGCACGTCTGTAGTTAACATTGCGCGTTTGCAACGAATACACAATTCGGCTGCCAGATTGATTCTGCGTCGTCCACGTAGCGACAGTGCCAGGCCCCTGTTACAAGAACTTCACTGGCTGCCCGGGGCACGCAGAGTCGATTTCAAGATACTGGTACTTACATACAAAGCCATACACGACGAAGCGCCAGTGTATCTGTGTGAACTCGTGCGCCCATATCAACCGGCAAGAGCACTGCGCTCTGCCAGCAGTGACAGTTTGGAAGTGAAGCGCACTCGTACCAAGGCTGGGGGCGGCTCGTTCGCAGTGGCTGCGGCGTCTCTGTGGAACACTTTATCTAAGTTTATTAAAACCTGTGACACTCTCGCCAGCCTCAAATGTCGACTAAAGACACATTTCTTTCGTAACACGTATTAGCGTATATTGCAGATGAACATTGTCTTCTACTCACAGCAATTTAATTATGACTATTCCTGTAATCTTATTCATGATATTTAGCATTATTTTACTAATTGCTTTTTATTTTTTAAACTATTACTTTATAAAAATATTTTACTAAATTATTAAATTATTTATTATTATTATTATTAATCATACATATACATTTATTCATTAGTATTACTGCTATACTTTTTAATTAATGTGCTATATTAATTTTTTTTTAATTCTTATTACTAGCAGCTAATATATTTATTTAGCTATTTCCTTATCTAGCAATTCTACACTATTTTATTGCTGTATTTATTTTAAAGAATTCTTATTACTAGTAGTATTTTAAATGCATTTATTTGTTATTTTGCAATTTAACACTATTTTATGTATTTTAATATGTTGTGAAGTGCCACGAACAATTTTGGATCTGACGCTATACCAAATAAAATATATTATTATTATTATTTATTATGTCAGATGGCATTTTGACCCTCATAATTATTTACACCCTGGGATCATACTTCTACTTTATTATGATATTTGGATCCGGGTCCATATTTCATAGGCCTGGTCAGGTCAACATTTCACGTTAC
>OY759274.1:21292756-21330256 GCA_963662155.1 Lamellibrachia columna
CCTCTTTACAATGTGTATACAATATACAACATTACTTGAAAGAATAATGAGCGAAAACGGTAGTAATACGTACGTCGACGAGTTCTGTGGTAAACGGCCAGAAGAGGATTTTCTGCTCTCTTGCTACGATCTTTAAAGGAAACGAAAGGAAACATGATATATGAGGTTTGTATTAGAGTATATAAAAATAAAGTGCGTACATACGTAATTAATCAGACTGCTGCACATTGGATGACAGCTTTGCCTGAATGCTGATAATGGTGTTCACTATACACTGACACACGCTTATCACCAATGCAAATTTATGAAACTGCATCAGCTGTTAGAGACGAGAGAGAGAAGGACGATTCCCGTTCGTAGGCCACTGCAAATGAATAGACTAGCACAGAGCTCTTTCACAGGAAAGTAACACGTGGACGTTCTGATAGAGGTCGTCAGAGAGAGAGAGGATACATTCGAACCCCACAATATGTTGCAATAACCTTGATAATAAGAGATAGAAAGAAGGTATTAACATGTCATTCACTATCAAGCTGTGTGATGTGATGCGTGAGATGTACTGATGATATGTTGAACATTTTCGCTATTACAAAGCAATAATATGTGAAAACTATATTATGTTGCATTATACAAGACAATAACAATAACAACGGGAATGTACGCAACGGACACGTACCAGACACTTCGTCGCTGACTTCACTCAGACTCCTTGATGAATAATACAAGACAATAAAAATAACAACGGGAATGTACGCAACATACACGTACCAGACACTTCGTCGCTGACTTCACTCAGACTCCTTGATGAATAATACAAGACAATAACAATAACAACGGGAATGTACGCAACATACACGTACCAGACACTTCGTCGCTGACTTCACTCATACTCCTTGATGAATAATACAAGACAATAACAATAACAACGGGAATGTACGCAACATACACGTACCAGACACTTCGTCGCTGACTTCACTCAGACTCCTTGATGAATAATACAAGTCAATAACAATAACAACGGGAATGTACGCAACGGACACGTACCAGACACTTCGTCGCTGACTTCACTCAGACTCCTTGATGAATAATACAAGACAATAACAATAACAACGGGAATGTACGCAACATACACGTACCAGACACTTCGTCGCTGACTTCACTCAGACTCCTTGATGAATAATACAAGACAATAACAATAACAACGGGAATGTACGCAACATACACGTACCAGACACTTCGTCGCTGACTTCACTCAGACTCCTTGATGAATAATACAAGACAATAACAATAACAACGGGAATGTACGCAACATACACGTACCAGACACTTCGTCGCTGACTTCACTCAGACTCCTTGATGGATCTTCATCCTAATACAGAATGAAGCCACTATATATCTCGGCAGAAGGTTATTATTAGCAATAAACATAACGGATTGTATAACTTGTCTAAAGCAGGACTGTAAATACCAAGATATGCATATGGAACACACCAATTACATCAATTGTTTCTCATTGCCCCGAAGTACATCGTAATTGTAAGCACATAAGAACTATTTACTCTGTGTAACTCCTGCACATTGTACATCATTTAATGGAAGAATAATGAGCGAAAATTAAAGCATAAATGTTGTTGATATTCGACCGTGTCGAATTCTTGCCATACGACATTCCTAAGGCAATTCCATGCAGAAAATAAATCTCTTTTTTTTTCGGTACACATGTGTACCTACAGTTTCCTCCAATTGAGCCGAATTGTCGTGAGCCAAAGCCTGCAGCGCGACACACGCGAACAGAAGGATGACGGGGACACGCATTTTCTCTACAACACGGTAATGACAACACAAATATAAAAAATAAACACCAAACACAGTGTATGTTACAAACAAACAGGTTTACCAGTGGATAATTTTCAACATACAAAGTATCATAAAAGTACACTTACTTAAGTCTGATACCCGGTTACCTGATACCCGGAGCTCTTGCAATCGCAGATTGAAATGAGAGAAACGTGTTGGCCCTTTTATCTAATACGAGTAAATGTCAAGAGTTTTCTTGGTCCCTTGTTTTGGATCTGTGCCAACTCGCGCCAATGTACGATACGGTGGCACGGTTGCCAACTTTTAATTTTTTTGAAACATAGAAAAAAATGTGTATAATTAGTTAAACTTTAAATAAGAGTTCAGAATGATTTCAAGAGATGTTACTGTATATGCATTAATGCATATGATTGATACGTGGGGCATATATATGCGGTAGACATATGCAGTAGATACATGAAGTAGATACATGTAGTATAATGAACTCCCAGAGGAAATCGTTATAATCAGGGAGAGAGAAAATTTTTCAAGAAATAATTCAACGCCTTCCCTTGTGAGTTTTGTGAGCGCCCGCCCCCAGACTGCAGATGGACAAATGTTGAGCCACGGAAGAAACTCACACAGCAAACAAACATACATGGCGTAGATATATGCAGATATATATAGAAGCACGTTTGATGCACCCAAGTTTTAAAAAGCGAACACTATTAGAATATGAATAATGTCACTGCATGTTCTGAAGGAAACGGTAAAAAGTAATGTCAAAAAATATATATATTTATATATATATATATATATATATATATAATATTAGATTATATATATTAAACAATAGAAGCAATTACACTGCAATGTGGGCGTGCTTGTGTACGTGTGTGTGCATGTATTATAGCGTGAGTATGTGAAAATTTATATATATATATATATATATATATTTATATATATATATATATATTTATATATATATATATATATATATATATATATATATATATATATATATATATATATATATATATATATATATATATATATATATATATATATATATATATATATATATATATATATATATATATATATATATATATATAGTGTTCACATACTCACGCTTTAATACATGCACACACACGTACACAAGCACGCCCACATTGCAGTGCAATTGCTTCTATTGTTTAATCCTCCCATCAATATCTTACTTTCCCTACATAGATGTCTAACACAAATTTACCCGGGTGTATTAATGCTTGTCATCTCATTCATATGTGTGGTCTCACTGCACGGATGCGTGACACAACGGTATTCAAAACAGCAAATGGCACATACTATTAAAAGTTTTTGCCTTGGTAGACAACGTAGGGTAGAACATAAATATGAATATTCGAGTGCACATGCGTCAGTTCACGCCCGTAAAAAGAAAAACTGACACGCTGCAGCAGCACACACCCTGACTGAAAGAAATGTTTGCACTGTTGCATTTGTCGATAATAAAACACATTTTCTCTAAGTGTGATTTAACAGTAGTGATTCCAGCACGGCTACTGAGAGATTCCCAATTAGATTCCTGCTATCGCAACGGCTATGGTTAACACACACACACACACACACACACACACACACACACACACACACACACACACACACACACACACACACACACACACACACACACACACACACACACACACACACACACACACACACACACACACACACACACACACACACACACACACACACACACACACACACACACACACACACACACACACACACACACACACACACACACACACACACACACACACAAAACACAAACACACATACACACACAAACACATACACATACACACACACACATTTATATATTATTTCAGACAGCATTTGAAGATTATTTATAAAATTACAAATGTTGTATTTTTAACGTCTCTTGACATTGTTCATATCCGGTTATCAAATTTATATACATACATATATATATATATATATATATATATATATATATATATATATATATATATATATATATATATATATATATATATATATATATATATATATATATATATATATATATATATATATATATATACATATATATATATATATATATACATATATATATATATATATACATATATATATATATATATATATATATATATATACATATATATATATATATATACATATATATATATATATATATATATATATATATATATATATATATATATATATATATATATATATATATATATATATATATATATATATATTATATATATATATATATATTTATATTAATTTTTTGGTGTCTTGTGTTGAACTTGTTCCACCCGTTTTATATTCATGCTACAAATGTCCCGTACAGTGTTTGCCAAGGTGTGCTGTCCTGTAGAATTATATGGCGGTACATATGAACTCTACTTCTTATATAACTATTCCAACACACATAATCTTGGTGCACAAATTGTATTGCGGTGTGTTTTAAGATTTAACAAGAGTTTAACAAGAGTTGCTATCCAAGCCAAAGGCCCAGATGGCAAGTGGACAAGGAAGCCATTGGCTTATCGAGAGTCCAACAATGTTCATCTACTTATAACCCGCCCTCCTGAGATATTTGTCTACCTTGTTTTTAAACATATTCACGCTGCTAGCAGATTGTTTGATATCATCGTATAACAACACCGCATCAGGGCAGTTGCAATTTTTTGCAGATTAACCTCGTCAGTGTACTGGTGTATACAAGTCGGTGCTTCTGGTCGAACAATATATAACCATATTGACCAAATATCCCACATCAACAAATCGTTCAACCACCAACCACTGGTTGTGACCAGTCGCCAAGGCAGTCTGAAACGCGTGCGAAGTCACCATACTCACGTATCTTGCTGTGTCGGCAGTGTTAATCTGCTAGCTGAAACCGTTGTAGGAGTGTTCATTCGGGCAGCCTCTCCATGCGAGTGTCACGCTTCGGTGCGTAAGTAACGGAAGGCACGTCACTGTCAGTGACAGAGGGTTGTCGAGCCATCTGCACTGAAGGCATTGATATCAACTGCGGCTGGGACGAGCAGGGTGGCGACGTCATCGTAGCTAGCGGCGGTTACGAACCTTAGTGGCGCGTTGTTAGCGGGCGGACAAATGTCATCAGACCGTTAGTTCGGTCGGGCGATGCTCTCGCGGGTGCTGCAAACCCAGTGGAGAGCCGTTCGACCCAGATTTCCGTTCACGCACACATTCACATCGTCGAAACTAACATCCGGATTCTGCAATGTAATAACAACGGCGTGCTGTCTTCCGTATCTGTGGCGTTCATGTTTATTAAAGAGTTAGTACTAAACGATGAGGTGTGAGGTGAGTGTAACTGTCGATATACTGGACAGTTAGCACTAAACGATGAGGTGTGAGGTGAGTGTAACAGCCGATGTACTGGACAGTTAATACTAAAAGGTGTGGCGTCAGGTGAGTGTAACTGCCGCTGTACTGGACAGTTTGCACTAAACGGCGAGGTGCCTGTTGAGTGTAACTGCCGGTGTACTAGACAGTTAGGACTAAACGATGAAGTGTGAGGTGAGTGTTACTGCCGATGTACTGGACAGTTAGTACTAAACGGTGAGGTGCCTGTTGAGCGTAACTGCCGGTGTACTAGACAGTTAGCACCAAACGATGAGGTGTGAGGTGAGAGTAACTGCCGATGTACTGGACAGTTAGCACTAAACAATGAGGTGTGAGGTGAGTGTAACTGCCGATGTATTGGACAGTTAGCACTAAATGATGAGGTGTCAGGTGAGTGTAAATGCCGAAGAACTGGACAGTTAGTACTAAACGGCGAGGTGCCTGTTGAGTGTAACTGCCGGTGTATAAGACAGTTAGCACTAAACGATGAGGTGTGAGCTGCAAGCCGAAAGGAATGTATTGTGTTTGTGTTAATCATATACCCTTCACGTGGTGCTATGAGTGCCCGACCCCAAAAAACCTTCTCCACATGAAACCGTTATTAAAGTGCGTCTTAGATGCAAGCCAGTGGATGCTATTCTAGAGAGGTTCCGTTTTATTACACAAAATTGGCTAATCTTTTGCATACGTTATTCAAGGATTAAGGATTGTAACATACTGAAATAATGTCTTCATCGTTAATTAGCCATTACCCTGTGTGTACAATGTACAACATCTAATGGAAGAATAATGAGTGACAATGGTAGTAATACAAACGTCGACGAGTTCTGCGTTGAACGGCCAGAAGAGGATTTTGCTCTCTCTTACTACGACCTTGAAAGGAAACGAAAAGAAACATGATCTCTTTAGTTCGGATGAGAGTAAATATAAAGTAAAATGTGTACATACGTAACTAATCCGATTGTTGTATATTGGATGGCAGCTTTGCCCAAATGCTGATAATGGCGTTCATTATCCACTGATACACGTATACCCCAATGCAAATTTGTGAAACTGCATCAGTTGTCAAAGACGAGATAGTTGACTCCCATTCGTAGGCCACTTCTACATTAGAGATTACACTGTTTCTACGGGAAGTAACACGTTCTTTCGCGTATAGGGGGTCCGAGAGAGATGATGCATTTCGAACCCCATTATATGCCGCAGAAGAGTTGTTGATTTTTGACCGTGTCATATTAATTTCATGCGGCATTCTTATATGAATTCAAAGCAGATAAGAAATATGTTTCTCTACACATGTGTTCCTACCTTTTCATCCAATTGAGCCGCATTGTCATCAGCTAAAGCCAGTAGCGCGAGACACGCAAACAGAAGGATGATGACGACACGCATTGTCTCTACAACACGATAACAACAACATAAACTTGGTAAAATAACCACCAATCACAATGTATGTCACAAACAAACAGGTTTGCCAGTGGTTAATTTGCAGCATACGAAGTGGCGTTAAAGTGCACTTACCCGAATCAGATACACGGAGGTCTTGCAATTGCCGAATGAAATGGGAGAAAGGTGTTGGCCCTTTTAACTGATAGAGTAAATGTCACGAGTTTTCTTGGTGCCTTGTCTTGGACCTGTGCCAATTTGAGCCAATGTGGAACGGTTGCCAACGGTAGTGGAACGGTTGCCAACTTTTCATTTTTTTATACGTTGAAAACGATGTGCGCAATTAGGTTAAATATTAAATAAGAGGTCTGAATGATTCCCAGGGATGTTTTTGTATATATTATGGATTAATATATGTGATTGGTACATGCGGTAGACATATCGGGTAGACATATGCAGTAGATACAAGCGGTAGATACATGAGGTAGTTACATCAGGTAGATAGATGCGATAGATGCATGAGGTAGATGCAAGAAGTAGATTCATGCGGTGTATACATGAGTTATCTACCTGAGGCAGATACATGAAATAGAATGGAATCCCAGAGGAAATCGTTACAATCAGGGACAGAGAACATTTCAAGAAAGAAGTCAACATCTTCCTTGGTGCCCTGCAACCTATACTCTGAAGACAACTGTAATAAGTAATGTCAAGAAAGTAGTCTTGTCTTGTGGTTTTCATGACAAATCACGCACTAATACATGCACACACACAAACACACACACACACACACACACACACACACACACACACACACACACACACACACACACACACACACACACACACACACACACACACACACACACACACACACACGCTGCGTGCGAGCGCGAACGCACACACGCACACATGGCATTGCAACTGCTTCTATTGCTCAATCCTCCCCTCTCTCTCCCGTATATACCTTTCTTTTCTGTTCCCTACACTACATATCTGTCACAAATTCACGCTGGAGAGGTAATGCTTGTCATCTCATTCATGTGTGCATTTTCACTGCACTGTTCCGTGACACAACGGTATTCAGCACAGGCACACACGCAACTGGTACATACTATTAAAATGTTTTTCCTCGGTAAACAAAAGAGGACAGAACATAAATATGCATATTCGAATGCACATGCGTCAGATCGTGCCCGTAAAAATAAAAAAAATAAAAAACTGGCGCGATCCTAAGACACACACACTAACTGATAGAAGTCTAATACGCAATGGATATATTCAGCAAATTTTTTTTACTAAACCCTTTCACACTTGTCAATGCCTGTAGATCCTCAGCATACCAATCCAACCTTTTACATCTGCTCTGCCATACAATGTGTAAATGCCTCACCAAGCTACATTTGTGTATTGCTGTTTGAGTGGTTTGTACTGTTTCATGCCCTGCAGCCATCAATGCACCCTTTTCACAATTTGTGCCGCCCGTCCCCAATCACTCAATCTATGACTCGTTCGCTGTCTCCCCTCACAATCCCACCAAATTTATCTTCCCACAATCCTCCCATTTGAGTCTTAATCTTCTTCTTCTTCTCATTCTCCCTTCACTTCGTCAACAGTTCCCCTTCCAACTGTCACCAGTGTCCAGCTCAAGTTAACTGAATCCTCACTAGCTTCCTCCTATATATATATATATATATATATATATATATATATATATATATATATATATATATATATATATATATATATGTATACACTCATAAATATGCTGAAATAATTAAAACAGTTGCGATAGCAGGAATCTAACTGGGAATCACTCAGTAGCCGAGCTTTAATCACTACAGTTAAATCACACTTAGTTAAAGGTAATAACAACAACAATTGCTTGAAATCATATTATATTACATATTGTAGTTTTTGTTTTTAATTAAAGCAAATCCATAGCAATGACAGCGATAAGCGATTATTGTATTGTGATTACAACAGAGCCACCTGCTTATGATCTTTGGTCTATACAGTGTTTTTCGTCAGATCATTTTGAATATGAAGCATGGTCTTTTATTCACACCTGCTCACTGTACGCAACAGACAAAACAGTGTACTTCAAAAGTATCTAGTTAAACTTAGCACCTCTTTGATGACAAATCCTTAAAAAACAAAGGCTGGCTATATATTCTATGTCTACCTCTTCGACGCTAGGCAGAGGAGGTGACAAGTTTTTGTTTATGTTGATCGCCATTTGGAAGTAAGAGTAATGTTACATTATAATTGTTACATTATATGTTTTATTCTGGAAAATTTACCACATCATCACTTACCATGGTAACGCGAATGAAACAATGATGAAATATTGCATAGAAATCACTGAATAAATGTAAACCCATATCACCATTGACGTCACAAAACCACGTGATCGCTCATCTCATTAACTTCGAATGTGTACGCGCGCTTTGCGAGTTAGACGCATTGAACATTAAATTTTATCTATAAATAATTTTTCCTAATAATGTAATACAAACAATATTAAACTGTTCGCCTTAAAGAGTTTAACGGAGTTTCGTGCACGCAAGGTAGAAGATTTGCCGTCCAGTTCATACACTAACTTAAATAACGTACACTCGACCCAGTCTACCGGCGACACTGATACGGTAACGTGCAAAGTTGACCCAAATAACTAGAAAAAAAATGGCAATGCGTTTTGGGTAAAAACAGCTTAAATTCATCTGAAGAAAGTAGACTATTTAACGACAAACTACATTGCATAGGCTGTTGTTCCTTGTGTTTTGGATCCATGAAATAGATTGAGTAAGTAAATATTTCTCGCTTTTTCTCGATAGAAAGTAAACCAAATCAACTACGTATGAAAATTAAATGTTCATACTGGAAGCATATAATACAATAAGACACACGCACATGCACACGCAAGCGCACACTTCAGCACTCCTATATCTCGTACTGAATATTTCTTTCCATCCCGTACACGTGATTAAACCACATTCACAAGCTGCAGGAGTTGTGCGAAAACAAAATAGTGACGGCGCACCAGTGTTTTTTCTGCTGTGGTTTAATGGAAGAGCAACGCTTCGCACAAAAGAAATAACGTGAAAATAGATTCTGGTACAACGAAAATATTCGGATGCATAACAGACAGTATTCAACACAGCTATGCACGCAACTGGTGAACACTAATAAAAAGTGTTGCCTCTATAAGCAACAAAGGGTAGAACATAAATGTATACACGCGAGTGCATATACGTCAGTTCGCGCCTGACTCAAACTGACACGATGCCAAGGCACAGTCTCACCGTAAAAGAAATGTAATACGCAATGCATTATAGTTAGCAAACATTTTCGACAAAACTCTTTTACACTGCTTCATGCCTTACGGACAGCTCTAGGTCGTTATATATTAACAAGTAGAGTAGGTGCTTCGTGACATTGACACCGACACATATCTCACAAATACTACGACTACGACGACACAAACAGTGACCAGTTGAAGACGTTGTCTCTAGGTACAGAAGTCAGTAGAAAACTGTAGGACTAAGTAGGACTATATATATATATATATATATATATATATATATATATATATATATATATATATATATATATATATATATGTATATATATATATATATATATATATATATATATATATATGTATATATATATATATATATATATATATATATATATACATATATATATATATGTATATATATATATATATATATATATATATATATATATATATATATATATATATATATATATAGTCCTACTTAGTCCTACAGTTTTCTACTGACTTCTGTACCTAGAGACAACGTCTTCAACTGGTCACTGTTTGTGTCGTCGTAGTCGTAGTATTTGTGAGATATGTGTCGGTGTCAATGTCACGTTTATATATATATATAAACGCCTTGTAGAACTCGTTCACACATATTTTACTGTTGACGTGTATGTAACTTCGTAGTAGACCCAAGAGCGTAGTGCTTGGCCAAACGCAGAAAGCAAAATTGGCTGTAGTCCAAAGAAAACAGTGGGATACGTGACAAAATAATATTCGCACTAGAAGCGTGTAGTAGAAATTTAACATCTGACTCACCGCTTCGTGTATTATACAACCTCTATGAGTCAACGAATTATATCTAAATATGAACTGCAACACAAGTACTGGAATCTGCGTCCGTATCTGTATTAGTCTCATGTGATAGACATCGCTGTACAACAAGTCCGCAGTGGCAGCACCTTTCAAGTCAGTGTAGCCAAAACAGTACCGCCATCAAACGGCTAACGCATAGTCACCTTTCCTATAAGGGTGGCGTACACAGCAGTAACATTACAGTCATTAGTACAACACAAAATGTATGCAATTAGAAGTACAATAATGTTTGCGGATCCTTCCACATCCTTCATTTCTAATATGTTTTGAGAAGGTTAGCAGTATTTAACAATTCCTAAAGTAATTACGGTATAACGTTAGTAAACAGAATAATATATACAATTATGACAATAATTACTGTTCTGCTTCCGCAGCCTATGCTCCCCCTCCTTGCATATTTCGCATCACATAGTATAGTAATATTTAAGAAATGCATATAGAAACTTGTGCATAGCAGACAAAATAGGAGAGGCCAGAATATATTCATTATATTCGTGCTACAGTGTTTGTTAAGGTATGCTCTCCTGATCAATTGTTTGGCGAACTTAAGAATATTACTTCTTGTATAACTATTTGTCATCGCAGCCAGCGGTGGTCGCGAACCACAGTTTCGCGTTGCCAGTGGGCGGACGACGGTCATCAAACTGTCAGTTCGGGCGATGTTCTCGCGGGTGCTGCACACCCATTAGAACAGTTCGACCCCGATTTCCTTTCACTCACACATACACGTCGTCGCAACCGTACAACAGAGCTACCACAAAACCGTAATATCGGGATTATGCACTATACTAACAACGGTGTGTTGCCCTCCGCATCTGTGGCGTTTATGTTTATTAGATAACATTAACCGGTGAGGTTCCTTGTGAATATAACGGTGTACTATAGGCACAACTAACCGGTGAAGTATCTGGCGAGTGTATCTGCCGATGTACTAGACAGCACTAAATGGTGAGGTACAATGCCTGGTACACTACACCTGGTACAATGTTTAGTACAGATGTGTTAGTTATAAAATATTGAATGGTTATGTGGATATTGATAGAAATATGTTCTTCAAACATACACAAGACAGTGGAACCATGGGACACAAAGCAGCATTGTGGTTTTTGTTTGAATCCCTGTGCGTGCGTACATGCATGTGCGTGTGTTTTTTATACCTCAAAAACGTATAAAAATTGGGAAAATTAAAATAATGAAGTTATTCAAAATGTACTTCCATAGCACCCTGGAGGTTTATGCGCAACCAATGCATTCTAAATTATGTTGAATTTGTACATTCCAATCTAAAGATATTTATTTACCTCCTGAGAATTGCACTTCAAATCCAAGATGGCTGCCGTATCCATGGCAACATTCGATAAAAAATCCTCCCAAAATATCATCAAGTGCATTCTTTTATTTACTTAACATTCCGTGAAATTCTCATAAATCTGCATTAACACAAAAGGAAATTACAGATAAATAATTTTCACCCCAGAAAATTGGTTCGGAAAATAGCCCCTAGCTTAGCAAATTGTTACGCTCCCGGGGCGCGATGCGTCGTGTACTGGAGCAATCGTTGCCATGTCGTTTATGAAAAGGGTTAACATAACATTTGGAGCAAGCGGCTGGCATGAAATATAGCAACCTAAATTATCCATCAACGCGCCCTCTGGTGGTGGGCCACTAAGTTCTGCCAATGCCGCTGTTCGCTAGAAGCGAGTCACGCCTGAGTGCTCCACTGCTCCAGGGTGCTCCATTTCTCCCGGGTACTCCGCCTTACACAAGAAAACAATGGCAGACAGTGTTGCGGAAAACACACGGCATTTTTAGATACAAATATAACAGAACACCAGTTATTCTGTTGCCCACACAGTTCGTCTGGTTATGTTTCTAAGTCAACCCAGATAAACCATGCGCGCGTGTACATGTCAATATGCGTGTGTGCGCGCGTGCGTGTATTTGTGCGTGCGCACTGTGTTGTTGGGTAGTGCTTGGTTTTGTGTGTGTGTGCGTGCGTACGCGCGTGTGTGCGTGGGTGTGTGTATGTGCGCGCGTGTTTGTGTTGTGTTTGGGTTTGTGTGCGTGCGTATGTTTGTTTGGGTATATGCTTGTATGTGTGTAATTGCAGGATTCTAGCCAGAAAGTCGATGTACTGGAATAAGATATAATTTACCGAATGGCTGGGGCGAAAGTACCGAACAATTATGGGCACGTGACGATTTCTACACGCAAAGTTAGTAGCTCTATTACACTTCATTTAATCACTCATAAACACACACAGGAAAACAGTCACATATATTTGGAATGTGTTTTATTATCGACAAATGCAATAATACTACAATTCTCATCTGTAGGCCACGTCACTGAGCGGAGCGCTGTGTGGCGAACATAATCTTTAACATATTTTGTAATAGGGCCTTCGCCACCGCACTTGACGGGATCATGCCTCATTTACACTTCCTGGTGTGTTACAGACGAATGAAGGGCAGATTAATTTTAGAAATATGTAATTTTCAAAACAACCATATCATCTGACATAACTGTATTTAAGCCAGGCACGTTGGCAAGTTTGCTGGTAGAGCAGTGTTTACAGTGTAAATGTGGATTTTTAGATGATTTCAATAGGCGGGAAAATGTTTGGCAATTTTTTTCGCCACAAGGCACGTATGCCTAATATTTCATGCAGAAATTTGTAAAAAAAATTGACGGGTATGGCACGTTCAAGCATTCTAAATAAGTTAGTAGTATGAGACTTCGACTAAATTCGATCAGCATGTCAAAGAGATGATAAGAAAGGCAGGTAAATAGTTACAGAATATTTGATGGTCCCGTTTTCTTATAATCATGCAAAACATTAACATGGTCGCCAATTGGAAACGTAACAGTAGGTTGAACCATGAAACATTGGCCAGACGTTGTGCAGCTCCTCTGCATGATGACTCACAGGTGTGTCGGTGGCGACACGTAGCGCTTCATGTGGGGTGACCCCGTCCAAATGCGGCGAGTGAACTAGCAAGAGCCTTTCCTGCACATTCTGCGACAATCATCAGCATCTACAAAAAGAACATCACATATGTATATATAATTCATACTGTCTTGCTAAACAAAAGCAAACTTCTGTTAAACCGATACGTAGCTGTATCAGTGTTAAGCAAAGTCTAAGTTTCGACCATAACACATATTATTTAACTTACTTTTTATTTAGAGGCACCATTTTATAGTAAAATCATGTTATATAATATACATCATAGCTATTATTATATTTTGACCGCCTAAAAGTGTTTTAATAATGACATAAAAATATACGATAATTGGACGAATATCATGATCACACTGCAAGCCGAAGGGAAAACAATTGCGCGGGGGTTAATGATATTCCCATCTTCATCACACTGCAAGCCGAAGGGGACGTAGTTGTGCGGGGGTTAATTATATTCCCATCGCGTGATATTCCGAATATCCGATCCACATTAACGTTTTTCACATGCAATGGAAATTGTCAGTGGCTGATCGCGAGCACTGAACGGTAAGGGTGATATTCGACCACATATAATGGGTAAAGCACATCCTTTAAGAGCGTCATTAAAACACATGTGCTTCACTATTTTTAATTAAGAATATATAACATGATGTTGTCATAACAATGATTATACTATAAACAACAAAATGTAAAAGACGGCAAACGGATAAGTTCAACGTAATAGGTACTGGCTTAACAACACAATGAGACTTTGATTGGCCTTTGGTCGCCTATACCTTATTGACGACCTAAGTCTAATACGTGTATAATACAAGATTTAACAAGATTGCCATCCCAAACAACAAGTTCCAGATGTCAAGTGGACAAGGAAGCCATTGGCTTATCGAGAGTCCAACAATTTTATCATCTTTGTGTAGCCCGCTCTTATCATATATCTGTCAATTCTATGTTAAACATATTCACACTACTAGCATTAACATAATCATTCGGCAGATTGTTCCATTAATTTATCTCCCTCTGTGAGAAAGAGTACGTTCTCATGTCCAACCTACACTATTCTTTAACTAATGCTGCTTTGTTTCCTCTGGTTCTACTGCCTTCTTTAAGTTTGAAGAACATATTCCTGTCAGCATCCTCATAACCGTTCACTATTTTAAACACTTCTATTTGGTCTCCTCTTAGTCTCCTGGTCTCTAGTATTGTCAAACCACATTGTAATAAGCGACTTTAGTAACTAAGGTCTCTCAATTCTGGAATAATTTTAGTTGCTCTTCTTTGTATTCTTTCTAGCTTGTCTATGTCCTTCTTACGATACGTCCTCCATGCTTGTATACAATATTCCAAATGTGGTCTAACTATTGCTTTGTACAGGGTACAATTAGCTGTTTCTCCTTATATGTGATAGTTCTCCTAATTAGCCCTAGAATTGTATTTCCTTTCGAAGCAGCAATCCCACATTGCTCTGAAACTTTCATGTCAGTACTTAATGTTACACCTAAGTCCTTTTCTTGTGTGGTTCTATCTAGTACAGCATCCCCCATTTTATATTCTTCGTCCATGTTTCCATGACCTATGTGTATGCATTTACACTTCCCAAAATTTAATAACATTTGCCATTTTTCTAACCATTTAACTAATTTATCTAGATCATCCTGTAAACTTTGTTTATCTGTATCATTTGTAACCTGTCTGAATAATTTTGTGTCATCTGCAAATTTTAGTACTTTACTAGATATGTCATCTTCCAAATCATTTATATATATTAAAAACAGCATAGTGCCTAATACTGATCCCTGTGGTACCCCACTCAGAACAGATTTCCAGTTTGAAATCTCACCATCTACTATTACTCTCTGTCTTCTGTGTGTAAGCCACTTTTCTATCCAGTTGATTACATCATTGCCTATGCCATGGGCTTTTAGCTTAAGTAACAATCTTTGATGTGGCGCTTTACCAAAAGCTTTCTGAAAATCTAAATATACAACATCCACTGGTGACCCGTCATCTAACCACTTTGTAATTTCTTCCAAAAACATAAGAGATTGGTTAGACATGACCTTGCTTTTAGGAACCCATGCTGAGATGTATTTATTAATTTATGTTTTACTAGGAATTCCACCAAGTAATTCCACCATTAATGTTTCGAGTAATTTACATACAACTTATGTTAAACTCACTGGTCTGTCATTTACCGGTTTGTTCCTCGATCCTTTCTTAAATAGCGGTGTAATGTTTGCTTCCTTCTATTCTGAAGGAACTATTCTTTCTTCTAGTGACAAGGTAAACACTTTGGCTAGTGATGTACTAATTTGCTTAACACTTTCCTTAAGCAGTTTTGGTGGTATCCCATCAACTCCAGGTGATTTATTATCTTTCGTTTTCTTAATTTTCTTTGCTATCATTTCAGGTGTTACAAATAATTGCCCCAAATGTTCAGATTTATTGCCCTCAAATTTAGTAAATTGAACTGGAAGTGAGCGGATATCTTCTGTGGTAAAAACTGAGCTGAAATACTCATTCAGGACCACTGCCATTTGAAACCCGTCTGAAATTATGTTTTCACTGTTGTTTTCCAGTGGTCCGACCTTATCTCGAACTTTCTGTTTACTCCTTACATAAGCATAGAAACTGTTGCTGTCATTTTTTTATATTACCTGCCAATTGTTTTTCATAGGCTCTTTTAGATGTTCTAATTTCAGTTGTAGCTAGGATAAGTGCCTCTCTGTAGTTTGTGTAGTCTTCTACATTTCCAATGTGTTTATATACCCTCCACAGCATCTGTTTGTGAGCAATTTTTCTAATAGCCTCTTTTGACAGGTGTTTTTCCTGGACCTTTTCCCTTGTTTTCTTAATGGAACACATTTCTCAATAATGCCCTCAATCTCATATTTCAAACAAGTCCAGCATTCTGTTGCTGTCTTGTTCTTCAGCAAGTTATTCCAATCTATATTTGCTAGATATGTTCTCATCTCTTTATATTTGCCTTTGTTGAAGTTCTTTCTCCATTGTTTTTTATATGTATTCCCTGTTTTTTCTTTTATATTAAAATGGATTTGGTTATGGTCACTTGAACCCAAAGGTTCGTGTATTTTAACATTGTCAACTAATTCATTTTGAGAAGACAAAATTAAATCTAACACATTCCCACCTCTGGTTGGTTCCAAGACATGTTGAGTAAGGAAACCATCCTGTGTTAGAAGTAGAAACTGATGGTCGTCACCTCCAGCACTCTCTAATGTTTCCCATTGTTTATGGCCATGGTTAAAATCACCCATTATAACACATTCCCCCTTGCTCACCTCCCTTATCGCCTTTCGTAATTTTACATCTTCCTCTTGTCCTATATTGGGACTACGATAAACTAAACTACTATTGTTAACATTGAGTTCCTGGTAACTATGTTACACCAAATTGCTTCCTCACAATCTGATTCACTTTTCAGTGTTATTTCATATGCTTGGATAGATTCTTTAATATATAAAATTACTCCACCTCCCCTTCTTTCTCGTCTATCCTTCCTAAACATTGCATAGCCTGTCAGTGCTAACTCACATCTACTATATCTTTATTTGCCCATGTTTCTGTGATGCCAATTACATGAGGATCAATGTCTAACTCGCTTTTTTATTTACTATGCTCCTGACATTTAAGCATACACATTTAAGTTCATTGTCTGAAATTATTGGTGAACATTTCTTTGTATGTGTATTTGTAGTAGTACTCTTGAGTTTTCTCTGTCAGTTCCCCCTGCGCATCTAGTTTAAATAATTTATGGTACCTGTGCCCTCGTCGACCACTCTGACAAACTCACACCAAAGAACTGCAGCACCGTTCCTTGTCAGATGAAGTCCATCTCTCTCGAAAAAGTAATTTCTTCCCACAAAGTTTAACCACATGTCTACGAAGCCTACTACCTCCTCCATACATACCTTCTGTACTTGTGTGTTGATCGCTATCCTCCTACAGTTCCTATATTCCTCTCCCTGCCTCCCATTATTGGTAATATCCCAGACAATACAATCTGTCCAACTCGTGCCTCTTTAAATGTATTGATCAACCTCCTGTACTTACCAACAATGGCTGACGTTCCCTCCTTCTCGGCATTGTTCGTTCCCACACGCACGAGAACAGCACCTCCCGTGCCACCACCCATGACTTGTCCTGCCTTTTCTGCTATATCCTCTATTTTTGCCCCTGGTAGGCATACTGTTATGTCATCTAATCTGTTTACAATTCTATCCACTTTCCTAATGATGGAATCCCCCATAAATACTCGGGCTTTCCTCGCCTTCCCCTGTGATACTACATCAGCAAAGCTCCTTTCCTGTCGCATACTATACCCCCTTTCTCTTCTATCTTCAACCTTTACTGTCTTACCACTTGGCAGTCCCTCTCCACTCACCCACTTACCTCTCTTTTGTTGCATACTCTGCCTCCTGTCATCTTTCTTCTTCTGATCCACGGTTTTCATCTTTTCTCCTCTCTTGTTATCATCGACTATCCTGCCACCTGACAACCCCTCTTCACTCACTCGTTTATCTTACTTTTGTTGCACATTCTTCCTTTTTCCATCTTTCTTCTTCTTACCAGCTTTCTCCCCCACATTGCCACTGCTCTCCTTGTTCTCACCTCTGTTCTCCTCGTTTTCACCGCCTTCGCTCTCCTCGGTCTCACCACCTCTGCTCTCATCAATCTCACCACCTCTGCTCTCTTCTTTCTCATCCTGCCCTGTCATCATCAAAATGATATGCCTTAACTCATTTACCTGCTCCTGCAGATATTTCACAGTCATACACCCCTTACACACGAAATGAAAATCATCTGCCTGCACCTCTGCCAACGAATTTGCACACCCGGACTTTGCAAAGTCTATCCAGCTGTCGCAGCTAGAGCAAGTCAAATTACGCTTCGCCTTTACTATGCGTTTGCACTGCGCCATGTTAGAAATTCAAATTATATTTGTTTATAATCCGTTTATAATCAATTTATACTAGGTAGTCTTCACAAAGACTGTTTTTGTGTTTTAATACACACTTTATGCTATTTTACTTATGTTTTAATTACATTTACAACTACTGCCTTGCAACTTACTTTCTATGTAACAGCTGACTATAACAAAACGTAATATTGCTCGCGCTAACGAAATGTGAGTGACCTTCTTTAAATTCCACTGAATTACTACCTACGGCTAACTTTTAACAATAAATGTTGCTAAAACAAAATATTCAGGTTCTCAATCTTTAATATGTACTAAATCATTTATAGTAATATTATGTCTCGTATTATGTACCCAATCAACTGACCACAACAAACCTTAAATATCGCTCGCGCTACCGAGTCTTCGGAGATCTATGATATAAACTACCCTAAATTACTCCTACAGCTAAATTTTAACAGCAACTATTCCCTAAACAAAGACTCTTGTAAGTTTTTGTTTAATATACACGTAATAATAATACTTATCCGATCAATATTCCACGCTTTAGACAAATATCCAATCCACCAAATTCAATTCCGTGTTCTCCTCAAGATTTCCCAATATGCATTTTGTTTGTTGATGTCACGAGAGGTTACCAGCCAGATAACATCACTGGGGCATGAGTTATATTACATGGCTGGTATCAAGTGACAACAACAAAATGTATGTTATTCCCATTATAGTAATCATGTTATTCCCATTATATTAATTAATGCTTGAGTATGCTTTTCACTTCCTGCATTTGTAAATATGCAGCCAGTTTCACGGAGCATTCGTACCGTATGGAGGAACTGATGCGAACGTTTGATGAAGATTTGGTAAATAAAAAAATTATGTGAAAACACGCAAAGCATTCGAACAATCGCGTGTCTATGCCAACACAACATCAACTGGATTCTCAGAACGAGGCAGCCATGTGTTATCTAGATGGGTATTTCATGGTAAAATGCTCTAGACCAATCAGGTAGTCTCATATCAGTGATATATCTATCCAGATAACACAAGGCTACCTCGCTCTGAGAATCCTATGTGGCTAGCCGTTGTATAATTCTTATTATCATGTTTTTAACACTGTTAAAGCAAATAGTTCTGCCTTCGCTAACACATCTTCTGTATCACTGTTCTGCAGGCAACGTTTGGATTGATCGCATCTACAACGAATTTGACAGTTTGGATGAAACAAGCTCTAAGTACTGCTAACCGACGCTGTACTAGTTTTCCTTCTGGATCACGACCGCTTCCTACATATTCAGTCTGAGCCTCTGTTGCTGCTGCAGCTGCAGTACACTACTTACTTCCTGCTTAAATACCAACTTCAGCCACTAATGCCTGTGTAGAGACCAGTGGCATGCTTGCTAGCCAGGGGTGGTAGTCGTTCCAACACTGGCAGACTGAAATGTTGAAATGTGGATTTGTTAGTTTATCCCGGATGTGCGCTGGATCGGTTGTATTTCGTCCCACTTGCTGTCTTGGTTGAGGTGTTTCTGGGAACTAGATGCACCCGCTTACAAACTATAAAGAGCGTTTCCAGGAAATGTCTATCATTACCCTTTACAACTAGCAACCAATTAAAGTTACGTTTACGTATGCCGGCCTCATAAATTCGAGCTTGCAATCTCATTGGTTAACACAGCAACTGAAAAATCAGCTTTTCAACAAGTCGATCTGCCAGGGGTACTGATTTAGTCAGAAGCCATAGCGGCAAGGATGATTAGTGGTACCAACTAGATCACATCAACTGTCACACGATTAAACCAATAGAGGCTGCTTGAAATAACCAATGGCTCTCCTGGTGGATAATGACACTGCAGTTGTTGACAAACTATCGAATATCCCTGCAAAATGTGTTACTTTTATAGTGTTTCACCTCTCAATATTTTCATAAAGACATGATTTGGCAACAAATTAAAATAGGCTTTCCCACCATAAAGAGAGTCCAGTAAAACTTAAATATTAATGGTCTATCAAATATCGAATAGTCTTTTTGCGGTAATTGCAGCGATTTTGAATGCTTCCCAGAGAAGTCTAGTTGGTGTTGGAATGAACAAGTCTGCCAGGGGATAAAGTGCCTTGAGGAGTCCATACACGTATAATGATTACGTAAGTTAGAAAATATCAGCACTATCCTATGACCAGGTAGTAGACAATGCCACAGTGTTCGCAGAAGTGATCGTACACATAGGCTGACATGTGATCGTACACATAGGTTGACATATGATCGTACACATAGGCTGACATGCGCATCGAAGATACCCGTGCTACATAAGAACGCGCCTGGATTTACTTAATATTGCATTCAGTTTTGTTGTGGCAGCGTTGTGCAATAACGTTGAGGTAACGGACATTTGTAAACTCCAGAAATTCCATAATAACAGAAGAGTGTGGCGAACCTCAAAATCCATAAGAAGAGAAGAGTGTGGCGGGTCTCAAATTCCATAATAACAGAAGAGTGTGGCGAACCTCAAAATCCATAAGAAGAGAAGAGTGTGGCGGACCTCAAATTCCACAATAACAGAAGAGTGTGGCGAACCTCAAAATCCATAAGAAGAGAAGAGTGTGGCGAACCTCAAAATCCATAAGAAGAGAAGAGTGTGGCGGATCTCAAAATCCATAAGAAGAGAAGATTGTGGCGGGCCTCAAAATGTTCAGTGCAACCATATGAAATATGTATTAAACAGAACATTGAACTTACAAACATGATATAGTTACAGCTTCTTATTGTGACCCGGGAATGTAGCAGTCGACCACAATTTCAACAGGACACATGATATTTATATAGTATGATTATATTATGGTGAGTCGTTATTTGCACTTGGTGAAGCAAATATTTAGGCAACTACTGTACGGCATAAAACTACGACTAAACCATGCCTTTTTGATAAACCATCACCTAACAAAGTGTGAGAACTGTGATTTTGTTGAATTTGAATGATTTCCCTCCCTCCAGTGTTCATACTATTTTTTATGATCCACACTTTTGCTATTTTCCACGGTATGGACCAACCATAATGTTGAAATCCTTCTGACGGTAACCTGATGGAAATGGACTGTATTGATAAGACATTTTTCAATTCCAATAAACATGTCAATGATTGCATTTATCAACGGTTTGCTTGTTTTACATGTAGTATGAGTGCAGCTAGTGTAATTATTTTCAAATCTGGAAACAGAGACAGCTATTAAATTATATGATCACTACTTACCACAACAATCGGCACGATTTGTTATGACTACCTCATGTATGGACCAACATTGTCTTTTTGAAAGTAACCGCCCACCAAGGGTTGTTGTCCCACTGTATGTGGATACAGCTGAAGTGAAAAAATATCCTATCTCCAATGTCATCTATGGCCAACTGAGCTTTGGCTATGAAGTCACAGTGGTCTGTTTTTTCCTTGATCAATTTGATGATTGTGTTGCAGTCCCTTCAAGTGCGAGGTTTTTCTCCAAGGCTGGCAAAAAAGAAAAAGACACGAATAATTGCAAAAACCCACACTGCGTGCGTTCGTGCGTGCGTGTGTTGTGAGTGGGTTTGCATGTGAGTCTGCGTGGTCGTGTTCGTGTGCTTGTGCGTTTATGCGTTTGCACGTGGCGGTGTGGCGGTGTGATGGTGTGGCGGTGTGGCGGTGTGGCGGTGTGGCGGTGTGGCGGTGTGGCGATGAGGCGGTGTGGCGGTGTGCGGTGTGTCGGTGTGGCGGTGTGCGGTGTGGTGTTGTGGTGGTTTGGCGGTGTGGCGATATGACGGTGTGATGTGAGGTGTGTGGCGGTGTGATGGTGTGGCAGTGTGACTTTATGGTGGTGAGGTGGTGTGACGGTTTGGCGGTGTGGCGGTGTGGTGGTGTGGTAGTGTGATGGTATGGTGGTGTGGTGTGTGGTGGTGTGGCAGTGTGACGGTATGGTGGTGAGGTGGTGTGGCGGTGTGACGGTGTGACGGTATGGTGGTGAGGTGGTGTAGCGGTGTGCGGTGTGGCGGTGTGGCGGTGTGGTGGTGTGACGGTTGAGCTGTGTGGCGGTGTGGCGGTGAGGTGGTGTGGCAGTGTGCGGTGTGGCAGTGTGGCGGTGAGGTTGTGTGGCGGTGTGGCGGTGTAGCGGTGTGGCGGTGTGATGGTGTGGCGTTGTGACGGTATGGTGGTGAGGTGGTGTGGTGGCAGGCCTGGGGTCAATTACATTGTAATTGTAATTGTAATAGTAATGATTACATGTTTTCAAGTCATAGTAATAGATGTAACTTCAGTCGAAGATGTTTGGTGTGATGTGAGGAAATTTGTTGGCGCTCAGCTACGAAGCGCGTTATACCTAGTGAAAATGTGTGAGTGTCACAAAGTACCTGCCGGTGTTGAAAGTGTACCGTATTCCCAAAGGCGCGCAGCCCTTGTGAAAATATACCATCGTATTCCATGGTAAATACCATTACATGTTTTGACACAGGTAAACAATGGATAAAAACCATGATATACCATGGAAAACATGGTATACCATGGTGTTGTGAAACAAGGAAACAGTGGTAAAATACCATGGTGTTTTGAAACAAGGAAACAGTGGTAAAATACCATGGTGTTGTGAAACAAGGAAACAGTGGTAAAATACCATGGTGTTGTGAAACAAGGAAACAGTGGTAAAATACCATGGTGTTTTGAAACAAGGAAACAGTGGTAAAATACCATGGTGTTGTGAAACAAGGAAACAGTGGTAAAATACCATGGTGTTGTGAAACAAGGAAACAGTGGTAAAATACCATGGTGTTTTGAAACAAGGAAACAGTGGTAAAATACCATGGTGTTGTGAAACAAGGAAACAGTGGTAAAATACCATGGTGTTGTGAAACAAGGAAACAGTGGTAAAATACCATGGTGTTTTGAAACAAGGAAACAGTGGTAAAATACCATGGTGTTGTGAAACAAGGAAACAGTGGTAAAATACCATGGTGTTGTGAAACAAGGAAACAGTGGTAAAATACCATGGTGTTGTGAAACAAGGAAACAGTGGTAAAATACCATGGTGTTGTGAAACAAGGAAACAGTGGTAAAATACCATGGTGTTTTGAAACAAGGAAACAGTGGTAAAATACCATGGTGTTTTGAAACAAGGAAACAGTGGTAAAATACCATGGTGTTTTGAAACAGGCATACCATGGGATACCATACCATTACCATACGCAATATATGAACATGTATGGTCTACCACAGTTTACCATGTAATGTCATGGTATACCATGGTATTCCATGAAATGCCACCAATACCCATACCAAGGCACCATTCTTACAATTGACCGATATAAATCAGTTAACAAGCATTGTCTTACGAGACAGAAGCTGGCTACTGCAAAAAGACAACAGGTGTTCTTCGTCGCAAATAGTTGCGTCCAACGTACAGTCAGAAGAGAGTTTGATGAGGATCGCAACGTTCTGTAGGGTTGGTAGAACTGGAGCAGGTCTGCGATGTAGCTATGCGCAAGCAAATGAAGGACTTTGAACGTCATTAGTACGACTTTCCACTCAATACGGTACCGGACACGAAGCCAATGGAGAGTCTCTAGGATGGATGTGATGTGGTCATAGCGACTGGCTCTGACCAAAATGCGAGCTGCCACATTCTGGACGCTCTGCAGCTTGTCCAGTAACTGATCAAGTACATCATAAAGGAGGCCATTTCCATAGTCCAGAGGCGATATGACAAGGGAGTGAACTAGGAGTTCTGTGGCACGTTGTGTCAAGTAATCTCTGATGGAGCGAATCCGATGTAGGTGAAGGCACAGTTTCGACACTTGGGATTACATGCTGAGCTCACTGTCAAGCATCACTCCAATGCTTCTAGCGACGACAGTAGGCTGGAGGATGCTGTCACCGATGACGACATCAGTCAGACTGTGCTTGCTAGCCGAGCTCGGTGTAGTGATCACGAGCACTTCAGTTTTATCGTCATTCAGCTGAAGACGATGATGAGTCATCCATGCTTTTAGTTCTCCCACACATGCTTGGATGCGTACCAGTGCAGCCATCTCATCATTGGTGTTATTGATCTTAAATGAGACATTCAGTTGAGAATCATCAGCAAAGAGGTGGAAGTCAATGTGGGAAAATTCATATTGTACAAACTTAAACAAACTAAGAATACTACAGAAGAAAGCTATTAGGATAATCACAAATTCCCATTACATCGCACACACTGATCCTCTATTCTCAAAGTTAAAACTATTACAATTGGATGATCTATATAAACATCAACTAGGTATTTTTATGTATAAAGCAGCAAATAACAAACTCCCAGATTCTATGTCATCAATGCTTAGAGAATACAACACATCCACAAACATAATCTAATAAACTAAAATAGCTATTATATCCAAAACATAAGAGGAAACAGCAGGAAATGTACAATAAATTATCCAGGACCAGTATTCTGGAATACATTACCTAGTAAATTAAAACAGCTAGTGTCCATTAACCAATTTAAAAATAAACTGAAAGAACTGTTACTCTCTAAATATCAATGACGTTACAGTAAACACTGCAAATAAGAAACTTTGTATTTGTACAAAATGTACTCTATATCTACATTTATTTTCACATGGTGGAGAAGACCATGTGTTATCATGCTTATGTAATATTTAATGTAGTCAGGGTCATGTATTACTTAATGTATTCATGCTCACATTTAATGAATACATGACAATTGTGTAGTTAGTGTATTATTTGTTCATATCATTCAAAGTACAAATTATATGTTGATATTAAAACAACATTAATTTTTTGAGACTCAATTTGTATTTGTATAACATATACTCTAAATCTACCTTTATTTTAACATGGCAGAAAAAAACCATGAATATATGTTCGTGTAGTATTTAATTTATTCATGGTTCCTGCATTACTTAATGTTTTCATGTTCACATTGTAATGTATTCATGTGCAATAATTAGTTACGTTATTAGTGTATTTTTTTCTCATAAAATTCTAATTACAATTTGTATGTACATATATTTAAGCATTTTGTTTACATTATATTGTATTTCACTTGGAATAATGTTGCTTAGTATATGTTTTTGGCTTAAGCCTAAGGAAACAAAATAATTATGTTGATTTATTTCTGGGTGGTCCTCGTCATAAGCCCCGCGGGGTTTCTAGAGGATCTCCTTGGTTGCTCCGCTATTTGTATAATCTGTGACTCGAATCATATTGTAAGTATGTTAAAATGTATGTGTAGCCAAAATTAAGTTATTCATTCAATTTGATGATGCCTAACTATCTGCCCAATGGGTCCCGTGTAGAGTGTAAACAAAAACTGGGCCAAGAACAGACCCCTGTGGTACTCCCTGGAGCAGCTCCGACGGGTCAGACTGGGTCTGGCCTAGGCGGACAGTCTGAGTCCTCGAAGTCAGGTATGACTCAAACCACTTGTGTGCGAAGCCGATGACACCCTCGCTTCTCATGTAAGCCATCAGTAGTGTATGATCTACAGTGTCAAACGCCGCTGACATATCAAGTAGGAACAGCAAGACCCCCGTCTTGTTGTCTAGGGTCATCAACATATCATTCTGGATTCGCATCAATGCAGTTTCAGTACTGTGATACAGTTTATAGGCAGATTGAAATTTGTCCTGCAGATTGTTGTGCGAGACGTGGTCAATGAGCCTGTTCAGCACTACCCTCTCTGTCAACTTAGAGATAAAGGACAGATTAGAGACAGGTCGAAAGTTTTTCATGACATCTTTGTCCAATGAAGGCGTCTTGAGCAAAGGCCTTCATTGGACAAAAATGGGGTACATGCATCCATTAAAAACATATTAGTCAAACGTCAACATCCCTGTGACACATGCATGCATATAGACTACCACGTGTGTTACCCATCTATATAGGCCTAAGCCAGGGGACAATGACAAATGTTCAAGTTAAATACTTTCACATATACAAGACTTATATTTGTCAAGTTATGTTCACATTTTAAACAGTACTACCCTATGTTATGCAGTGGCTGGAACTGTTTCTGCCATGCAATGAGCTGCCGGCCGGTGGTCCACGCCTGTTTCCCGGCAGCAAACTGGCTTATCGCTCTTGTCTATAGGGGAATTATTAATGATGTAACTATAATCCAGGCCCAGATGTATGCGACAAACGGTGGCGCCACAGGGCGGAGCGTGGATAACCGAGGCTACTACCGGCAGGTTAGGCGATTGCGGTGGCGCCTCGTCACGGAGACTAGACAAGCGCGTTTATTGAAGAAAAAAAAACAGTCAACGTCACATGACGTTGACAGGAAAAATGTCGAAGTCGCAGGTGGGTTTCATTTTGATATGTATACATAAATATACGTTAACGTAATTTTAGGTGTGTGTCTGTGTACTGTTCGTCGCATGATCTGATCGAGCTGAAGTGAATTATTATGTTGGACCTGCATGACGGTGTCTCGATCCAAGGCGCTGCCCAGCAGGCACACCTACGACAACGTCGTTTCGACATCGAAAATAGGTAGAAATAAAGTCGCGACGTCGGACAACATATACATAACGTCTACCGTCGATCAAACCCAGTCGTACTGACGTCGAAGTTTGACGTTGTTTGGACGTCGAATGTATATATATATATATATATATATATATATATATATATATATATATATATATATATATATATATATATATATATATATATATATATATATATATATATATATATATATATATATATATATATATATAAATGTAAATGTAAATAGACAAATGTGCAATATCATAACCATGTGCTAACAGTCTGCTAACATTCTCTTTCGTCTGTTTAATCATCTCTCACTATTCAACCTTTTCCATTGTTTCTTTTCTCTATCATTTCATTCAACTACACTGTTTACATCATGCTGCATCTCACTCTGATGAATAGTCCCATCAATTATTTACACACATTATCTCTCTGTCGCATTTCCATATTACTGCCAGGTGTTTGCACTTTATGTTAATAGGTTGATGTGTGTTCAACATACTGCAGCGCGTCAGCCAGACAGCTCAACTTACACATCAACACTTCAGTGTCTGCCATGTGTGCTTAGATGTTACTATGCATTCACCGCGCGCGTACACATTGCATGCACATCATATACACACCATACACATTAGGTAGTATATTATAGTAATATATGCCATATTGAGAATATTTACATTAGTATGCCATGTACAAACATTTTACATCAATGTGTAGAAATATTTTACATTAGTATGTTCTGTTTTACATGCGTGTGTAAACGTGTTTTACATTAGTCTGTTCTATGTAGAAATGTTTTACATTAGTGTGTTCTCTGTT
Source organism: Lamellibrachia columna (assembly GCA_963662155.1). Taxonomy (NCBI): domain Eukaryota; kingdom Metazoa; phylum Annelida; class Polychaeta; order Sabellida; family Siboglinidae; genus Lamellibrachia; species Lamellibrachia columna. Next base: position 21,320,755 of record OY759274.1, read on the forward strand.
TTACATGTTCACTCTTCAAATGTTTTACATTACGGTCATTCCTGTCTGTCTTTTTGCATAGATCATTATAATCTATTAAACAAATATCAGGTTGATACTGGATGTTTAAATTAGTTGTATTAGTGCCATTCTCCCTCCTGGCTATTAACCCCTGTCCTAGATCTCTCCGAACAGTATCCCCCACCAGAAATCTCCCTGTTCTCTGTCTGCCACCCTCTGCTTTCCATCCTCTCTATATCTTACTACCTGTTGGTCTATCATTAATTCTCTGTGTCAGTGTGGTGCCCATCACAGTATGTTCACACTACCTTGATTTTCAGATGATTCTTCAATGTAAATTATTACGTTCTACATAGATCAGTGTTTCATTAACAAGAACAGAATTGCTATGGCGGCATATTCCTTGTATGTACAACAGTTTTGTATTACATAATATATTATATTTCGAGTGTACCAATGTAATAAGAGATTTAGGCACATTTTAGGTATGTTGCATGTACACAATTTGTGTGTTAGAATGTACACCAGTTTTGATTTGCAGTATTAATAGAGTAAGATATTTAGACAAGTTTTTTTTATGTCTGTTCCATGTCATTTTGGTGTTAGCATGTGGAAATGATATCCACTGAGAAGTAATTTAGTATATATTTTGTGTCAGGATTTAAGTTATCAGTGTACATTCGCGCCTCGTTATAACGCACCCCGTTATTACGCGGATTCGGATATAACGCGGTCGGTCGTGGACCCCGAATTTCTGCCGCAAGGGGAAAATGTAAAATGGGCCCGCTTAAAACTACTTAGAATTGCTTTGACAATTCTCAAGAAACATTAGGTGAACAATGTCAATGAACGAGTATCAACGTGTTGTTGTTTGTTTTGCGCTGCCGCCGACATCAATCGCTGTCGCTGGCTTCACTTCGACGGTTTGTAAATTGCAATCGAGATTCACAAATATGCCTCGCGTAAGAATCAGATCAACCGTTTTAAATGCATTTTACATGCAGTACCAATATAACACTTGGGTGAAATTACATGCTTCCGTTACATCGTAAATTTAATCGTTTTCGCGACGCGAAACCAACATGCCAAATTCCTAACCCAAGGCGCTACCGGTGGCGAAAATACGAATTCGTCATCCGCATATGAAATGATGAATCGATGTTAAGTGGTGCGTAATAAATTTATGCTTCGGTCGAGATCGGTTGAAAGACGAAGTGAAACAATTATTAATTCTACCTATTGTCTTTTTATGTGTTTTATCAGCTTGCATACTACGTTTGTTAAATCATATACGTTTTCGGCTGCTCAGGTCCAGGTTATTATTTTCGATTCGTAGGCCTGTTGGTCCAGTACATCATCATCGTAGTAGATCTATTCCATACGTACATGTGTTTTATTCAGTTCAAGAGTCAAGAGGGTGTGACATTTAAAAATAATACACGTTGATGCTAGTATACACGTTTAATAAGTTCCATAAACTGCATATTGCCGTATAAGACAATGCTGCAAGCACACGGGGCTTCGACAGGGTTCATGGACTTGGTGCAGCGGGCGGCGGTCGCTGTTGTTTAGTAGCTCCCTGGTGGCAGATATGAGAACACCTAACGCGCCTCGCTTACAACGCGGTCCGACTACCGCGTTATAACGAGGCGCGACTGTAGTAAGGTATTTAGACGTACACTTTGGTATATTCCATGCATGAGTTTTGTTTTAGCATGTAGAAAATATGTCATTGGAGAATTAAATTAGTATAATGTGCTAGGATTTCTGTTATTAGTATAGGTATTTAGACACATCTTTTATTATGGATGTTCCATGTCTGTCACTTTTGTGTTAGCATGTAGACATTATATCCAGTAATAATTAATTTAGTATATATGTTATGCCAGGATTTAAGTTATCAGTACAGTAAGGTATTTATACGCATATTTTGGTATATTCCATGCATGGGTTTTGTTTTAGCATGTAGAAAATATGTCATTGGAGAATTAAATTAGTATAATGTGCTAGGATTTCTGTTATTAGTATAGGTATTTAGGTCTCCACTCCCCTCTATCCCTCGCCCTTATTCCCCATTTCCCTCCCACTCCCACTAAATCTCTCTTCAAGTGGTCCTCAGTCTCGGTCTTCCTCTTCTCCTTCAACCCTCCACTCCAATCGCATCCACTATCTTCGTCAATCATACCCCTTCCATTCTTTCGACATGTTCAGCCCACCTTAGCCGGCTCCTCACCAACTTCCGTGTGAAACTCTCTTTCACACTAACTTCCTCCCTCAGCTCCTCCATTCTTCACTTGTTGATTCTTTTCACTCCCACAATTCTTCTCACCCAGTTATTCTCGCTAACTTGCAGTCTCTCTTGTTGATTTTTGTCATCGCCATGTTCTCTAGGCCGTATAGGTATGCTGGTGTTATGCATGAGTTAAGAACCTTTCCTTTTAGCTTTCAAGATATGTGTCTATCTCCCATCACCCCTTCCACTTTTTTCCGCACGCACTCGCCCCACTTTGTACTCTCCTGCGAATTTCCGTCTCTATGCTGCCATCCCCACAAACTGCTCCACCCAGATATACAAAGCTCTCTCGTTGGTTCAGTTTTGTCCCGTCCAGTTTTATGTCAAGATCTTTTTACTGCTGCCCTACCCAAAGCACCTCCTTCTTCTCTAGATTTACTCTCACTCCATGTTTGCCAAAGATTTCTTTCCAATCTACCAACCGCTCTTGAAGGTCTGCCTCGCTGTCCGCTACTACTGTAAAGTCATCAGCGTATAGCAACTTTTGGAGAATGTCCCTTGTACTCACTTTCCTGCTAGTCACCTCCACTACAGCAATGAATAACAGTGGGCTTAGGGCACTCCCCTGTCTCAGGCCGACGTCCACCCTGAATTCCTCCGATATTCCCCGTTCGCACACTACCTTTTGTCTCATCATATGTGCCTTCGACCATCCTCACCTCCACCTCTGGGACACCCATCCACCTCCTCGTGGCCATGACCATATCTCTTGGAACTGTGTCGTATGCCTTTTCAAGGTCTGAATCCCAGAGCCATATTCTCCTGTCCCTCCAGTTTCTTTTCCACCAGTTGCCTCAGAGTGAACATCCCGTCCACCGTATCTATCCCTCTTCTGAAACCTTGTTGTTCTTCTTCCATGTCACACTCTACTATCCTCCTTATCCTTCCATCCAGAATCCTTTCTAACACCTTCAGGACATGGCTCGGCAACCTGATACCTCGGTATTTTCCAGGGTTGTGAACATCTCCCTTTCTTTTCCATACAGGAACTATCAACCCCATCTGCCACTCCTCTGGGATCTTCCCCTGTCTCATGCAGGTATTTAATGCATGCTTGTCCACCTAACCCAACATGTTCAGCCATTACCAACATCTCCACTCGCACTTCATCAATGCCTGTCGCTTGTCGTCTCTTCATCTTCTTCATTGCTCTCTCTACCTTTGCATCCCCAATCTCCTCCAGCTTCACATGTCCTTCACTTGTCTTCTGTTCTCTTCCATATTTCTCTATTTTCTCGTTCTACCACACAGCTCCTCTGCTACGCCAACGAAAGCATCTTTGAAAGCCTTTCATTCTTCTTCCACTGTTCCTACTGTTGTTCCAAGTTTCTCCTAATCTAACGTCAACCTCTCTTTGTATGCAAAGGCTGTGTCCCCTCTGTGTCCCCACTGTGTCCCCACTGTGTCTCCACTGTGTCTCCAATATGTCCCCACTGTGTCCCCACCTTGTCCCCACTGTGTCCCCACTATGTCCCCACTTGGTCCCCACTGTGTCCCCACTGTCCCCACTGTGTCCCCACTGTGTCCCCACTATGTCCCCACTGTGTCCCCACTGTGTCTCCACTATGTCCCCACTGTGTCTCCTGCGTACAGCATCTTATTCCAACCAGCCAGTGCCCTCATTCTGTCTCCCTTCCACTTGGTCTCTTGGATGCACAATACCTCTAATTTCCTTCTATCCATCCATGTTTGTAACTTCTAGTGATTTCCTCCCATCATTCTCACATTCAAACTTCCTATCCGGGCTTCGCACTTGGGTTGCTGCCGGTGGAACAATCCACACGGACTTCACTGATTTCTCACCACTGCCGGGAGACGCAGCACGTTGGCTACCCCGGACATGGTAGCTAAATCAACTTCCTGTATTTCTGCCATTCGTGTATTTGTGATGTCATAGCCACTGCAGCGTTACTCTGGCTGACCTACAGTGCGGTAAATATTCGGATGTTTCCTTCCCCTTAGGTGAGCTGCTTCACAAGACTATCGAGCCCCTCCTGCCCGGGTTTTAAATCAGAGATTTCCTTCTCCTAGATCCCTAGCACATTCACTTGGGGCCGCAAGCTGCCCAGTATCCATGGTGAACCACTGGGAGGTTGTGCTAGAGTCTTGTCTGTGGAAAGGCTATGTACTAGCATAGGCTCCCTTTTCACCCCAAGGAGCTATCTGGCGGCTGCAGCTGAAAGCGAGAATATGAAGCAAAAACTACATACTACCCACTCCACTACAGCACTAGGCGCATCACACAGACCTATTTATTACACACCACACCATCAGCATCCCAAAACGAGAAAATAATTATATTAAGAGGATTTGGAGATACTCCATATTACACATATCAGATGTATGAACGTACCCACGAAAAAGCATAAGTCGATCACACAATTTCGTCATTGTTTAAAAGGGGTCTAAGGTTTGAATTTGAGTAAAAATACTGAAAAAACACCTTAACGATAGCGGACAGTTGACCATGTTGGCAATTGTGCAGTGTATTGATGCTTTCACCACTGCAACATTCACATCAGTCCTAGATTTGTTCCAGTACTTACCTTTGTTTCTCAATTCCTTCTATGTTAAATTAATTTTCCAACTATCACCACATTTTGGTGTTGTGTCATTTCATGTAAATTCAACCAATATTTTTGATTGCACTGATTTCTACATTTTCGAATATACAACGTTCATCAACAGCCAATGCACTGTTTCTGAATGCCTGTGTCTCAATTACTAAATATGCAACTTTTCAGCTTCCTATCTACATTTAGTGACAAGATATGAGGTTCCAAAAATGGCCGAAAATATATAATGTGATTCACGGGTGTGAAAATCCCTATTTTAAATAAGTCATATCTCTAAAACTTTGAGATAGGATTTTTTCCATTGAAATCTGCGAGAGTCACCTGGGAAAATATCGTAGAATTAGGTGAGTTGGCGTGGAATGACCCCGCATACAAATTTGGGAGTCTATGCTGTTCAACAACAATCAGTCCACTGTTTGGTGCTACTGTTGCATCAATTTCCTGACCAATAATCTAAGATGACACCGATTTCATAAAATATTTTCCATTTAACCTTCAAAGGTTAAGATGTAAAAATAACCTTTCAGAAGACACTATTAACACAATAATGAAGACTGTGGAAAGGTGAATTGTCGGACAGAAGTTTTGACTGATAACTGTATCACTGACATGATAATAATAACAATAACACACTTAGAACTACAGCGCTTACATACTCAGGAACCTGAGCTCAGATGTGCAGCAAACCAGAATTATTAAAGTCAGGGAGGGACAACCGAACAGGGAGGGACAACCGAAGATTTCAGGTGGAAATGCAATTTGGAAGAACTATGTTGTGATGTGTTGTAATGTTTTTTACTGCAGGATCCTGAGAGTGGTGTCACGCCAATGCTTCCCCATGAAAACCAGCCTTTGTCTGCCTACCAGGGATCATGTCGCAGTGCTGATGCCGTCCCATCTTCCTACAGTAACACAGATCAAGCTGGTATGTGACTAGAGACGACATATGGTTCAAGACTACATCGTCGTAAATAAATTAAGACGTAGTTATGAAATATCTTAGCTGAGAACAACTGTATGTCTTCTAGAATAGTAATTTATGAATTTTCATAGTTAATATGGTTGGAGGTGCTACCATCAAGCCTGTTGTTTCTGTCAGAAACTCCAAACCTGGGAGCTTATTTTGATACCCACATGAGCATGCGGCATCATGTTGATGCTACTTGCAAGAAGTGTAACTTCCATCTGCGATGTATCACATCCATCAGAACCTATGTCACGAAGCGTGTCTGTCACTCATTGGTCATTGCTCTGATTGTTTCAAGTCTTGATTACTGCAATGTTCTCCTGCTGGAAATACCAGAATATCACTTGACAGGCCTCCAGAAGACACACAGCAGGGCAGTCCGCCTGTGGCTGTTCTTACACCTATTTCTGCACATATCACTCCACTTCTGGTGGATCTGCTTTGGTTGCCTGTCAGGCATCAAATTCAAAGTACTGGTTTATATTATTTAAGGCTATGAATGATCTGGCACCGGCCTATCTGTCGGACTTGCTAAATCAACGAACCAGAAATCTCCAGCTACAGCAGCTTTATGATGATCTACAGCTAGCTGTACCATCAGCGTCTAAGTCCATCGACAGACGCAGTTTTGGAACAACCAGCCCCACACATTGGAATGCAATACCACTCTTCCTCTGTGATACACCTTCACTGACATTATTCAATCGCAAACTAAAGACTCGCCTCTTCCAGTGTGCATATGGCAGTGTGGGAAAAAAATACTTTTTATGTACTAAAACGATTGTCGTGGAGGACTTAATATGCTTTTCTGTGATGACGTTTTAATTAATTTATTTATTAATATCTGTTATGGACTATGACGATTGTTTCAATTAATTAATTTAATTATTTATTGTTTTAATTTATTGATTTATTAAATTTTTTTGGGATTATAACGATTGTCGCCGAGGACTTTATATACTTTTATGTGATGACGTTTTAATTAATTAATTAACTTATTTATTTTTTAATGGACTTTTAATTTGTATGCACAGTGATTAACGTAAGCTAGAAACTGGCGCATCAAAGAACTTTTATTATTATTCTGTTTTTTAGTTATATTTCCCTACGTTTTTGCATATGGCGTAATTTCTTCATTAATGCAGACCCAGAAGGCCACAAATGTAGTAAAAGGTTGGATATGAGGTATAATCAATGCATGATGCAGTAGTAACAACTTCACCACATATGTGTGAGCGCTTGTATTAATGTTTGCATGAGAAGAACCGTTTCCTGCAAGTTTGATAATATTACATGTACATAAATAAGTTTTCTCCTCCATGGACCAAACAAAGTGGCAAAGTTAGCGTAGGCCCTACTGGACCTTAGTTTCAGCCAACACTCCGCGTACCCACTAGAAAACCTCTTGCGTACAGGTTGGGAACCACTGTGATAGTAGATTAAAAGTATGTACAATATTATATACAGTCAATTGTGCGCATTTGCAAATCAAATTTTTTAACAACATTTATATACAGTGTCAGTTATTTATTTTGCAACTAATAGTACTCTTTTAAATGTTTGGCTTTTGGATCCATGGGTGTTTTGTCCAGGGGGCTTTTGTCCTGGATTCTCAAGAATGTCATTGAAAATTATTGTTATTGTTTAAACACTGTCATTACAGTGATTACACAGCTTTCCGGTAGTGATTACACTGCTTACACTGATTAATACATGCTTACTTAATCAATCAAGTCCTTGCCAAGCCACTAATGTTTTGTTTGGTGAACGTGCAAGTCTTGGTCACGTGTGGCCTACACAGAACGGGCAATGTATATAAACCGTTCAAGTTATCATTCAGTTGTCTCTCAGTGTGACTGGACATTCTTATTACAGTGGCTACTTTCCTACAAAAAAAAAACAACAAATTGGGTTCGTATAGGTGATTGACAACTGTCCACCGATTAATCATTGCTTGTTGTCACTGATTGTTATCATTATTTTACCACGTGACTGGGGCTTAACATAATGTTATTCTCAATCATGCAATTGAGTTTGTTCACAATTTCAGTTTGCTGTGTCGTAATTATCTACCTCGTGTTTACTTTGCCAGAGCCGCCGCCTTCCTATTATTCACTGTTTGGACAAGTGCATGCTGCAAGGGAAGAATTATCAAGCACCAGTGAATTCTTCAAGAAGTTGTTTTTTTATGTTTTCAGTAGAGGTAAGATTATTACAGTATTTGAACAGGACTGGATGTGTAAGTACAGATTTAGTTTTTTTTTAGGTTGCTGCACAAACTCTTTGGAATTCATTCCCTCAGCAGGAAGCTTATGATCATTTTGTCGTCATCTCAACACTTATCTTTTTAATTTTGCTTATCCTCCTTACCGTATTCATCCATATGTTTGCAACTTTAACATTGTATACAGAGGTTGAGCATGCCTAACCCTTTCATTTTGATGCATCTCTGAGATCAAGTGTCTGAGGAATTTTGCACAATAGAAGTTTTCTTCATATATTGTATTTGAAAAGGATGACAATGTCATATTAGTCAGACCTCTGGACTCTTGCAATAGAAACCCTGAGTTTCAAACACATTGGCTGGCACGCTTGGACAACCTCTTTTAGTGCTTAGCTCACATAAGTGAGCATCGAGCTCGGCACTGGGCTGAATGACTAAAAATAGACATTCCATAAAATGCTGCCACTGTAAAATCTATTTTGTTGAACTATATTACTAAATAGCAGACAATTTGTAATGTGAGTAACTGTAATGCAAATAGATGGTTACTTTGACAACCACAAGTTTAAAGCAAAACAAAAGTCATGGTTTTGGGGCTATGCACTTAAAAGAGATAATATAAACTAACCATGTGCAACTAAGCTCAATAATACCATGCCACTGGTTTACCCAGAATGTGTTCTAAATGTGGGAGATTCTGGTCATTTCTCCAGATGACGGAGTGCTGACATGTTAATCAGTGAGATTGATAAGCGCATGCACAGTTATATGAAAATTAGGCAACCTAGACTATTGGGACGTATTAAGGGAGGCCGGTATACACAGAACCAACGCAAAGTTTCAAACATGTTTTGTTTTGTCAGAAAGAGGGCTAGTTTAGTAAACAAAGACCAACATATGTTACGTAAGTTGAGTTTGAATGCAAACAGCATAGCCATATTGGCAAATATAAGAATAGGTGTATACAAATATACTTTCATTTGGCAAGCGAATTTTGCTAGACTTTGACGCTTGTGACATAGGGTTATCTCACAGTATGGTGTGGCCCATGACATTAAAATGATGTATGTTTACAATGTTTTACTAGTAAGCCACTGGCTTGATATTTTTTTATTGCACTTGCAAATAGTTATGTTTTAGTAACTCTTAGAGGTGCACAGGCCCAAAACTATGACTTTTGTTTCCCTTTAATAATTACACAATTCCAAAACTGTTGCCATGTAAGTATACGTTGATACATAGCATGCATGCAGCCATTTTTTTATGACAGACTAAAATTAGGCATTACCCCAAAAAAATAATTTGAAGTTATTGGCTCATTACCCTGATATGACTTGAATTTGTTGGTAATTTACCTAGTAGATTTATGCATACAGCCTCTATTATGATTTGTCACATATCCATGCTGCCATGTCATATACTCAGTACCCACTCTGCTTTAA
>OY759274.1:21335256-21355256 GCA_963662155.1 Lamellibrachia columna
TAACTATACAGAGTATGTGTATGTATATACATGTATATGTGTATATATATATATATATATATATACATATATATATATATATATATATATATACATATATATATATATATACATATATATATATATATATATATATATATATATATATATATATATATATATATATATATATATATATATATATATATATATATATATAATATATATATATATATATATATATATATATATATAGACACACACATACATGTGCAAAAACAGACACACACACACACACACACACACATAGTTAAACTTATATAATAAAATAAATATATATAGTTTAAGAAAGAAAAAAAGTGTAAGAAAAGTAAAGCTCTTAAAAGTGTCCTCATTCACATTTGGCATATTCTTTAGTTTTAATAAGCAAGCTTAAAATTATGAGTTTTTAAGAGATTCTTCGTCAGTGTTTATTGTTTATTGATTGAGCTACATATGGCCCCTATAGCAGTGTGTCTTATAGAGATGTGTGCTTTCCTAGTGTTCGCGGTCCTGGAAAGGATTTTGTAAATACATTTTCCAGGCCTAACAAATTGTGGAAGTTAAATTTGTTTAACTCATTGACTTTTTTTTAAATGTTTTTTTAAGTTTACCTATGAGTTGTGGACATTATCCAGTATTTATATATATATATATATATATATATATATATATATATATATATATATATATATATATATATATATATATATATATATATATATAAAGTGCCATCCAGCAATTTTGTATGAAAACATATTCATGCTTCTAATTGGACAAAGTGTAATCTAAAAGCATAAGTCGATTTCAGCCAATGTAATACATTGTTTCTATGTACCTACTATTTTTTTTTTTTTTATACAGTGCACTCTGCTTAGTAGAATTGCTTTAGAATCGCTTTGACCCAGAGCAATTTTATTCTAGTAAGTGACTGATTCATTTCAGCGACACATTTTGATACAGCATGAATAAGAAATGATTCCATCCCAGCCAATATATTTTATTCTACTTTTAAGTGGTGTCCATTGTTTGACAATTATGTTGGTAGAGTTTATTACCAGGTGTGTAGTCAATACACATATTTGGTAATAATAATAATTTTATTAAAATGGCAACCATAGCAGTTGCATTATGTAATTGACACAGTAAAGCAACCAATGATAAGAAATTAGTTAAGACAAAAATTATGACTTAAAATATAACAAATTTAAAAGTTGCATGAACATCATGTTTAAAGTTTAATGTATGTTTGTAAATAAACAAAATAAGAATAGGTTTAAACATTCATAGATAATCATAAATTAAAACAGTCAATACTATAATCAAATAAATTATATGGCCTACTACTATTACATAAAAAATTAATAATTTATAAATGAGTTCATTATTACATGATATCACATAGCACGATAGTGACGCAGTGACAATTTAGTCTGCATTGGTCATATAGAAAGGTCATTTTAAGTTATGGAATTAAATTTTATGGGAGAACAATGGTTTAGGCACAGCAGAAGTTTTGTATTGCATTATCATATTGTATTGTATTTTCAGGTAGCATCTACCTGGGACAGTGTCCACAAAAACATTACATCCCAATCTACTTGATCGTTACTGGTGCCTTCGGTATTTTGAAGATCCTCTTGAACATCGGGCAGTGTGTGAAAGCCCCTGTTGATGAGGAAGGAGACGATGAGAATGTAAATAAGTTGAACCAATACGGTGACGTGCTCAGCAGTGCCGTCGTGTCTTGTTTCATAGCAGGTTGGTTTCTGTGCAAGGTAATTTACAGTAGTAGGGGCATTCCATCTCAGATCAACCGAGGCATGTTGCACTCATATTTTTAATTCAACCAAAATTAAACATATTCATCCACAGAAAAATATAACCCTACATTTCAAAACCATTGGGCTGTAGCTCGAATAGTTTCTGACATACGACCATTTAAAATTTGGCGGATTCTGTCATTTTGACAATTTTCGGAAGTTCTTGCATTTGTAATTTATTCTGTTTTTGAAATAATGATGTAGTGTAATTGATTTGTAATTTACTGTAGTTTTGAAATGATGATGTAATGTAATTGATTTGTAATTTATTCTGGATTGAAATGAAGATATAGTGTAATTGATTTGTAATTTATTCTTGTTTTGAAATGAAGTTGTAGTGTAATTGATTTGTAATTTATACTTGTTTTGAAATGAAGATGTAGTGTAATTGATTTCTTTTATGTAATAACAACAATTTCATCAATGACAATATTTGTTCATATTACAAACGTTACTTGAAAGACAAACAAAACATACAAAGACCACCTTGCCCGTTACAGTTGTTATCAATCGTATATATCCAAATCCAATTATCCAGTTTATCCAAACTCAGGAGCACACATGCCATATAATAAACAAATACTTAATAAATGATTTTAGTATTTAAACAGTTTGTCCCACATGATTATTTTTATTGTTATTATTGTAATTGGATTGATTCGTTTTGTGCATAACATTATTGTTCTTTTCCCAAGCTAATTTGATAGCGATTAATTATTCCTTAGCTGGGGGCCACAGTCATGCTGCATTTATTTAGGGAATAATACAATGTTTGTTGATGTCACAAGAGGTTACCAGCCAGATAACATCATGAAGGCATGAGTGATATTACATGGCTGGTATAAAGTGACAACAACAAAATGTATGTTATTCCCATTATAGTAATCATGTTATTCCCATTATAGTAATTAATGGTTGAGCATACTTTTGACTTCCTACATTTGTAAATATGCAGCTGGAGCCAGTTTCACGGAGCATGTACCGTACGAAGGAACTGATGCGAAAGTTTGATGGTCAAAATTATTTAAACATCTACTGGATTCTCAGAACGAAGCAGCCATGTGTTATCTGGATCGATAGATCATGGTAAAATGTTCTAGACCAATCAGGTAGTCTCATATATGTGATATATCTATCCAGATAACAAACGCCTGTCTCGTTCTGAGAATCCTATGTGGCCATCCATTGTATAATTCTTATTTCCATGGTTTTTAATACTGTCAAAGCAAATATTTCTGCCTTCGCTGACTGATCTTCTGTATCACTGTTCTGCAGGCAACGTTTTGATTTATTGCATCTACAATGACTTTGACAGTATGGATGCAACAAGCCCTAAGTACTGCCAACCGACGCTGTACTGGTTTGCCTTCTGGATGACGAACGCTGCCAACATATTAATTCTGAGCCTATGTTGCTGCTGCAGCTGCAGGGCACTAATTGTCTGGTTCACTTCCAACAGCAGCAAATGATGCCTGTATAGAGACCAGTGGCATGCTTGCTAGCCAGGGGTGGTAGTCATTCCAACACTGGCAGACTGAAATGTTGAAATGTGGATTTGTTAGTTTATTCCACGCCATGTGCAGATGTACGCTGGATCGGTTGTATTTCGTCCCACTTGATATCTTCGTTGACGTGTTTCTTGGAACCAGATGCACCTGGTTACAAACTATAAAGAGGGTTTCCAGGAAATGTCTATCATTACCCATTACAACTAGCGATGACAGGTGCACAACCAATTAAAGTTACGTTTACGTATGCCGGCCTCTTAAATTTGAACTCGCAATCTCATTGGTTAACACAGCAATTGAAAGAATCTACTTTTCAACAAGTCAATCTGCCAGGGGTACTGATTTAGTCAGAAGCCCTAGCGGTAAGGATGATCAGTGGTACCAACTAGATCACATCAACTGTCACATGATTAAACCAATAGAGGATGCTTGAAATAACCAGTGGCTCTCCTGGTGGATAATGACACTGCACTTGTTGACAAACTATCGAATATCCCTGCAAAATGTGTTACTTTTATAGTGTTTCATCTCTCAATATTTTCATAAAGACATGATTTGGCACCAAATTAAAATAGGCTTTCCCACCATAAAGAAAGGCCAGTAAAAATTAAATATCAATGGTCTATCAAATATCGAATAGTCTTTTTGCAGTAATTGCGGCGATGTTGAATGCTTCCCAGAGAAGTCTAGTTGGTGTTGGAATGAACAGGTCTGCCAGGGGGTAAAATTCCCTAAGAAGTCCGTACACATGGAAAGCGTAACTATATGTAGGAAGGTAGAAAATATAAACACTCTCCTATGACTAGGCAGTACACATTGCAAAAATTTTAGCAAAAGTGATTGTAGATACCCGTGCTATATAAGAACGCACCTTGTTTTACTTAATATTGTATTCAGTTTTGATGTGGCAGTGTTGTGAAATAACATTAAGGTAACGGACATTTGTGAACTCCAGAAAGGTTGGTCCGACGTTGTGAAATGACGTTGTGGCACAACATTCGTACAACCTTTTCACAGAGTTGTGATGCTATCATACAACCTTCCTACAAACTGTTAAAAGTGTTGTGTTGTTCATTCTAGATTCTAGATATTGTGGTACCTTCACCCATGCTCATACAAAGCATATTTTATTTTGTTTCTGATTGTTTATTAACTCACATGTAATACATCATGTATACAACTTGGTAATTCATTATCTCAGTATTTTCAATTAAAATCTCCAGACTCGGAAATATAAAACAATTTACATGTTTAACATATGTAATGTTTTTCTTTTGACGGTGAATTTTACAACTTTACACACAAATGAACTTGGTACAAATATGTGCTAGTATAACATACAGTGTCCTACATTGTCATTGTTTTTACTTGAAAACTGTTTGTGAATGATCAAGTTTGATTCTTGATATAATTTCGTTTATATTTTTGTGTTTCCAGTCTGTAATATGAATGTATTCATTGTCCTAGCATGCAATATAATATATTATGTACGTACATATGTAAACCATTGCTATGGTACACCTCTTGATTTATTTTTTAACAATGTATGGGTATCTGTCTTGCTGTGGTTTTATATTTACCCTGAAGCAGACATGCCAAGTCTACCGGTTTTCCCGGTAGGCTACCGGTTTTTCACCTCTTCTATCGGTCTACCAGTCGGTAGAACATTTCTACCGGTTTTTGCGATTTTTGGGAAAACGTTTTATTTTTTATTTTATCGGTAAAATCGGCACTGTTGAGCGAAAAATCTCAACTTTTTCCATTGAGTCTGTCCAGGCTACGGCTATGCCTATGGCTACGAATTTCTTTTGCCTTGAACGTGGCCACTGGAATTTCACCCGCACCCTTGGTACCGGTACGTGGTACAAGTTGAACGAGGACACTATCTGTACCGAGTTCGCTCCCTGTGAACGAACAGTGCGGCTGGCGCGTGTTGCATGCACGTCATACAACGACTTGTGCACTTGCTCGACACAGGAGCGAATGTGAATTTTATTTAGAACATTTTATTGTACAGCTGTATCTATATGTTGTTTGTATTTTGTGTATTTATACATTAGTGTATTTTTTATTTATGTCATTTGCACATTCCAGGCAATGTTTACATTTATATTTATCAATCTCAGTCAGAATTGTGTATAGCTTTGTATATTTCTGGCATGGTATTTTTATTTTATTCATCAGTATTGCCTTATTTAACAGTATTATTCTGTAATCTGTACTTTATTAAGTGCCCTTTTATCAACATGGTGTTTCATGCTGATCTGTGCTTGTTTTTTACATTGCTGCATGCATGTCTAGCCTGTTTGTAATTATTGTTGTATATATATTTTTATCATTTGAACATTTCAGTATAGAATGTGCGTGTTTGCGTAATTGAAATGTGGAACATTTTATTGTTTTAACTGCTGTGTTTTTGTCTATTACCTTAATTGTTATGGACCTTGCATTCTTAGTATTTTTTACATGATTTATAATTTTTTGGCAATGCATTTTGGCATTTTGTATACATTATTAATTATTTCTATTGTATATAATTGTCATTTCTTGTGTATTAGAAGTATATGCTGTGTATGTTTATGTAATTGAAAAGTGGAGCATCTAGCTATTTTCACTGCTATTTCACTTCTATGTTTTTTATCCATTACCTTTATTTTTATGCACCTTTCATTATGCTCAGTATTTTTTACCTGTATTTTAGTATGTTGTATTATGATGTTATTTATGTACCTATGTGTACCTTATTTAAATTATATATAATTACCATTTCTTGTGTACATTAAAATAATGTGTTTAGCCATTGTGGTTAATAGTGTGTTTGTTGTGCTGTGTCTCGAGTGCGGCTGCCGGTCATAGACAGACGACGCGACGTCGCGACCCCGAATTTTTTGTCGTACGCGCTAATCTAACCCTTTCGGGCCTTCCGAACTTGGCATGTCTGCCCTGAAGTGATGAGATTTTTCACAATTTGTAGTTAATGCTATATGATATGTTTTGATAAGAACTGTATAATTTTGTCTTTCATCACTGTTATGCCATAGAACACATTACTTCTAGGATAGCTTTTCATTAATCCTTTAAGCTTTTAAAAATGTCTGCATTTGACTGGAAGTCTATTTGCATATAATAACTATAAGTGGTATGGTTTCTTGGGAATCTAAGTATAAGTGGTATGGTTAATATATTTTATTGATTTATGTTATTATTTTGGATAACCAGTGGAGGTGTTGGATGTAGTATTTATTTATCCTGTTAATGGGGTGTGTTATCCTGTTAATGGGGTGTGTTATCATGTTAGTGGGGTGTATTTCAAAATGTTGTTTTTATCCACAGTGTTATTTGCTTTTCTCAACCATCGGTTGGAATATTTACAGCTGAAAAAACACCTCCCTTATGAATTTAAATTGGTCTTTAACTTGGTAGTCATTTTACTTAAATGGTTGTAATTGTATAGATAATGTGTAATTAAACATATGCCGATTTAAGTATAAATAAAAATATTGCAATTTGAAGTTTTTTTGACATTTGTTGTTATTGTGAATAATTTGTTAATCATATCACAGGATAGTGACTTTATCGTTTTGGTTTTGCCTACTGAAATAAATTATGAATAATAGTAACAACTTATCAAGCTGTATCACACCTTGACATAACAGAGAAAGTCACTGTTCTAAATATGTATGCCTCAACAAAATATACCAAAAACAGCTGTGTGCGTGCGTGCGTGCGTGCGTGCGTGCGTGCGTGCGTGTGTATTTTAATGTATATATTCAATACGTATAAATCAAGGGACCAATAAAGATTGGGAGTAGTAACAGAGGGTCAAACTGATTAAGCAACAAACAAAAGGTACACCACATGCAACATTGTAATGCAATATATTGGACAATTAGACATATTGGAAAACAACACACAACAATACGGAACAAGTAATATAATATAGCAATTTATGTTGACCAAATACATCCAGAAGCTTTCAAAGTAGGACTGTTTGAAAGAAACCAACTGATGCACAACAATGCACAAAACGCCGTAGAGTGAAACGCCACGCATCTAATATACTGTTGTATATATATTACACGAATAAGAATGTCACATCACTCCCGATAACAAGTAGGTGAACAACAGTGTGGTTTTATGCAAGGAAATGGCTCTAAAGCTGTAATGTTAGTATTTCGTAACAATATAAAGAAAGCAGAAGCTAGGAACAACGACACTGAGCTATGGTTTACGTTCATAGATTACGCCAAGGCATTTGATAAAGTTCAACCCGTGTGCCCTGCTGAGATGTGGTGATCCTAAATACCTAGTGTGGCTTGTTCGAAAGGCACACCACTTGTTCGAAAGGCACACCACTTATATGGCACGAGTAGGCAACGAAGAGTCAGACGAGTTTCCTTTTGAGGATGTTGTCGGGCAATGTTGTGTACTAGTTCATATGCTTTTCAACTTGATCGGAGAGAAAACCACACATCTAGTAGAAGAGATACCCGAGAGACGTGGGTGTGTTATAGGAGGGAAAAGTGTATGGAACCTTCAGTTTGCAGATTATATAACCGTGGTAGTAACATGAAAGGAAGAATTGGACAAACTAGCAAGTAAAAAAAGTGTGAGTTTCGGTCTGAAAATCACTGAAGCGAATACAAATGTGATGTTTATGGATGGAATAGTCCCAGTAAGGATTGAAGACACTGAGATTGAACTGGTGCTAACGTTAAAAAATAATAGAAATACTACCATTTAACTGGCTCACAAAATAAAGCAGGGGTTAAGAAAGAAGGTGTGTTATATACGGCCATAGGAAAAGAAAACCACATAGTCTGCTACTTAGGAGCATAGAAGGAGAATTACCGAGAAAAACCGAAGACGTAGAATAAAAATGTTATTGGCAACATCAATCATTGGACTCAAAGTGGCTGAAGAGACTACAGGGAGATGCCAACTGCCTAACTGATGTAACTGTTCTACTTGATGCTATGGCTACATAATATCGCCATCATCATCGTCGTTGTCGTCGTCATCATCACAGTGGACTAAGTGGCGCATGTTAATACAGCGGGCGTAGAGAACGATTCCGTCGCAGTCAATATAATTATTTGATTTTTACAAAATGGCTGATTCGGCCATCTACGAGTCTGTTAAGTGGAATCCACTCTTCCTAATGTACTATTGATTGCGACCAATGTCAATGGTGATGATGAATCCGCACTACCTAATGTATTATTGATTGCGACCAATGTCAATGGTGATGATGAATCCACTCTACCTAATGTACTATTGATTGCGCCCAATGTCAATCGTGATGATGAATGCAACATCAACACAAATATTAAACATGTACATACACATACATTAGATGTTTCGTACACGTGTATAATAAAGGGTGAATATGTGGAATATTTTTGCAAGGAGATAATGTTTTGTCATAGAACAATTACTAGAATTCAAACAAAACGTCAGAACAACAATAAACATAGTTTAGAGTTACAGGTACTCACATTCAAAGGCGTTAGTAAATATTAGTAATTTTCGAGTTCCAGAAAAGAGGGTAACATATTAATGCTGGCATAGTAGATGAGTCTAATCTGTACAAGCAAAATGGAACTTGCGCAATATTTTTATCAATGAAATTCGCAGCTCCAAGATTAAACAATTAAAAAGCACAGCGCCTAGAGTTGAAATTCGCTAACACAACCTTTTCTTTTATCCATGTATGTCATTGAGCAGAGTTCAAATTGTGCGTGTTGAACAACTTGAACTTCAGTGAACTAAGCGCACTGAAACCTGCAGTTAAAACTGTGATGATTGCAAAGCGGAACTTCAGGAACATTGAAATTGATGCGCTACGAAACGATATCAAGTCTGTGTGTGCTGGCATGACTTTGTGTGCGGGCGCGAATGCTCGACAAGCAGAGAAATTGGTGGCGATGTACGAGCTAAGGCTGCTTAAGCATGCAATTGTCCGTCCATTGCTGAAGAAGCCATCACTTGACAGACATCCCGAGTAACTACCGACCAGTGAGTAACCTATCCGATCAATATTTCACACTTTATACACATATCCAATCCACCAAATTCAATTCCGTGTTCTCCTCAAGATTTCCCAAGGTTTTTTTATTACGGTGATGTTATGTTTCACTTGATTGTTTCGTGATGCTAACACAAATGCGACCGTTTTGTCGTCATTCACTTTTAGTAAATTTACAACCATCCACACGCGGACATCGTTGATGCAATGCTCAATTCTGCGTAAAGACAACAGTCTGTTGATTTCATCAGTCATCTCAAATTTGATATATAACTGGGTATAATCAGCGTACAGATGGAAGCTCAGGTTGTGTCGTCTGATGATATCACCAATAGGACCTGTGTACATAACGTACAGTAGAGGCCCCAACACCTAACCTTGAGGGACGCCACGTCAGCGCGGGATCAGACATTCCAAAGCGTTGTTCCAATCGGCTGAGTAGAATTTCATGGTTAACTGTGTCGAAGGCGGCTGACATGTCAAGTAGTACTAGGATAACGCCATACTGCCGGTCTAGCGCAACACCCGTGAGAGCATCGCCCGAACTGACGGTCTGATGACAGTCGTCCGCCCGCTTGCAACGCGAAACTGAGGCCCGCCACTGCCGATGGCTGCTACGTTTCAATGTGAATTTGTGTTTACTATGTGAGGCAAAATATATAAGGAGGGGAGTATCGGTTGCGGAAGCAGAACAGTAATTATTGTCATAATTATATACATCATTATGCGTACTAACGTTATACCGTAATTACTTTAGGAATTGTTAAATGCTGCTAACCTTCTCAATATTAGAAGGGAAGGATGTGGAAGGATCCGCATACATCATTGTAATTCTAATTGCAAACATGGTATATTACACTAATAACCCTAATGTTACTGCTGTGTAAGCCACCATAATAGGAGATGTGACTATGAGTTAGCCGCACGGTGGCGGTACTGTTTTCGCTAACTAACTTGAAAGGTGCTGCTACTGCGGACTTGATGTGTAACGACGACTATCACATGAGACATTAACATCGCAAATCGTTCAACGTTTTCTCGCACAAGCTTTTTCATGGGATATTTGGCCAATACGAGCTGCCAATTTCCTTCCGCAGTTTACTAAATTAAATAACATTCACTGGACCCAGTCTACCGTCGACAGATAGAAAAGTGCGATGCGTTAGGGGAAAAAACGGCCTAAATTCATCTGAAGAAAGTATGCCATTTTACGAAAGGCATAGGTTATTGTTCCGTGTGTGTTGGAAACAAGAAATAGACTAACACAATAAATATTTATCGCTCTTTCTCGATAGAAAATAAACCGTGTGAAATAAACGACACACCCACATGCACACGCAACCGTACATTGCAGCCCTCCTATCCCCCGTACGTTTCCAGAAGTTGTACGAAATAAAACAATATAGACGCACCAGTTTTTTTCTGCTGACGTATGTAATTTAATGGAAGATCAACGCTTCGCACAAAAGAAATGACGTGGAAATAGATTCTGGTACAACGAAAATAGTCGGAGGCAGAAATAGCAGTATTCAACACAGGAATACACGCAACTGATGATCACTAATAAAAAGTGTTGCCTCCATAGGCAATACAGGGTAGAACATAAATATATATGTATACGAGTGTATATATGTTAGTTCACGCCTGAATCAAACAAGGCACATCCTCATCTTAAGTAAATGTAAAACGCATTATTGTCAGCAAACATTTTCGACAAAAAACTTCTACACTGTTTCAAGCTTGACGGACAACTTTAGATCTTTCAATGTTTGCAAATAGAGTAGGTGCTCCGTGACATTGACTCCGACAGATATTTCACAAAGACTACGACTATGACGCCAGAAACAAACAACAGTTGATGACATTGTTTCTAGATAGTTCTTGTAATGTTTTCCTTTTTTACCTGAACAAAACATTTTATCGTTTTTCGCATCACAAACACTGAATATGGATTTAAAAAACCTTATCCAGAAAAAAAACTGGTACTTCGCACTACAATTTATCGTTTTTCGTATACCTGATTCTACTCAGTGGCGGATGTGGTTCTGATAATTTTTATATAGAATACGGAAAATTAGTTCCAGATATATATATATCCGCCTTTTTGAGAAAGGTCACATATATGTTCTGTTAATGTATATAACTACACGAAATACTCAGGAGCATAGTGTGTGGTCAAACATAGAAAACACAAATTGGCTGTAGTCCAAAAAAAAACAGTCGGATGCGTGACAACTTAATATTTCTACTAGAAGTGTGTTTTAGACGTTTAGCATTTGACAGGCCGCTTGGTGCTTTAGATATCAACGATTTACCGTATAATAATGAACTGCAATACAAATATTGGAATGTGCGTCCATATCTGTATTAGTTTCATCTGATGGCCATCGCTACACATCAAGTCCGCTGTGGCAGCACCTTTCGAGTCAGGTTAGCCAACATGTACCGCCGCCACGCGGCTAATTCATAGTCACATCTCCTGCAAGGGTGGCGTACACAGCAAATAAAATTAGAGTTATTAGTACAAATACAACATATATGCAATTAGAAGTACAATTATATATGCGGATCTTCCACATCTTTCTGTTCTAATATGTGTTGAGAAGGTTAGGAGTATTTAACAATTCCTAAAGTAATTACAGTATAACGTTAGTAATCAGAATAATGTATACAATTAGGACAATAATTACTGTTCTGTTTCCGCAACCTATACTCCCCCCTCCTTACGTATTTTGAATCACATAGTATACAAACATATGGAAATGTGTGCCTAGCAAACAAAATAGGGGAGGCCAGAATATATTCTTTATATTCGTGCTACAAATGTCAAGTACAATGTTTGCCAGAGTGTGCTCTACTGAACAATACTATGGAGAACGTAAGAATATTACTTCTTGTATAACTATTCATACACACATATATGTGGTGCACAACTTGTTTTGCATTGTGTTTTTACATTGTTGAATATCATCGTATAACAACGTCACATTAGGGCAGTTGCAGATGTTTTTTGGAGATTAACCTCGTCAGTGTGCTGGAGTATACAAGTCGTGTTCGAAATATTAATTCCGACAGTCTCTCCAAGCGCGTGTCACACTTCGGTGCATCAGTAACAGAAGGCACGTCATTGTCCGTGTGACAGGGTTGTCGATCTATCTGCACTGAAGGCATTGATTTCACCTGCGGCTGGGACGGACAGGCTAGCGGCGTCATCGCAGCCAGCAGCAGTCGCGATCCTCAGTTTCTTGTTGCCAGGGGCGGACGACTGTCATTAGACCGTCAGTTCCGGCAATGCTCTCCCGGGTGTTGCACACCCAGTGGAGAGACTTTCGGGCCCAATTTCCGTTCACTCACAAGAAAACGTCGTCGCAACCGTACAACAAAGCTACCACAGAACCATGATACAGGAATGATGTACTGTACTAACAACGGCATGTTGCCCTCCGCATCTGTGGCGTTTATGTTTATTAGACAGTTAGCACCAACCAGTGAGGTGCCTGGTGAGTGTGACTGCCGGTTCATTGTCTAGTCTGCTGCAACTGGCGCACTACACCTGGTACATTGCCTGGTACACACATATATATATATATATATATATATATATATATATATATATATATATATATATATATATATATATATATATATATATATATATATATATATATATATATATATATATATATATATATATATATATATATTGAATGGTTTTGAGGATATTGATAGAAATATGTTCTTCAAACATATACAAGACAGTGGAACCGGGGGACACAAAGCAGCATTAGCTAAGAACAGTGTAGTTTGGATAAGGGAAAGTAGTCGTTTTCACAGATGGCGACAAATGAATAGAACAATCAGTCAAATGATTGAGTTAATGCTAGCTGTGTGAATATGCTAAACATTTGCAGATATCTGATAAGGGCAGTTTATGGATACGTGCCATCTGGATCGTATAGTTTTGGGTGGCAAACTTGTTAAATCTTTTTTAATATTTTGTTTAACATAGAATCTACTAAGTTTCAAGTGCGGCAACATGTGGTCGTGGAAATTGATATTTTGGGCGATAAATCACACCAAGATCACATCTCGATGTAGCTTGAAGGACGTTTGCTTGGAGGATTTTCAGCAACATCCGATTCATCTGCTGTTTCCATATTTCAGTCGGTTGTATACGAATATGCAGCAGGGCCGTTCACTCTGATGAATATGTGGTGGTGTTTTTACATGGCTTTTAGCTTTAACCAACATAGGGGTATTTGGCAAAATATGTCCCCTATGTAGGCAAATGTTTGCCCTCCCGTTTATGCTCCCGTCATGATATTTGGTGCAAGGGACTGGCATGAAATATCGCAACGTACACTTTCCATCATCGCGTCCTCTGGTGGTGGGCCACTAAGTTCTGCCAATGCGGTTGTTTGTCTCGAGCGGGCTTCTCTAGAAGCGAGTTTCTCTAGAAGCGAGTCATGCTCAACTACTCATGAGTACTCCACCTTACATAAGTATATCGAATCAGTATTCGCGTCCTAAATCCAAAACAGAGTTAAGAATATGCATCAGAGGGGTATATGGCTAGGAAGTTGACGTTTTGAAGACTATGAAAGACTGCATTGCACAGAGCATATTTCCTTCTTAGATAAAAATATGACAGAACCCCAGTTACTTTGGTTCACACCAACTTCTTGTCGTTGTCTTCGTCAGTCAACCCAGAGAAACAATGCTCGCGCGTGCGAGCGTACGAGCGAGCGAGCGAGCGTGCGAGCGTGCGAGCGTGCGTGCGTGCTTGTGTGAGTGCGTGAGTTCGTTCGTACGAGTTTGCGTTCGTTTGTGTGTGCTCCTGCATGCGTGTGTGTGTGTGGGTGCGTGCGTTTATGTGTGCGCCTCCATATTCGTTGTACCCTATACACATTGTCCATACAAGCATAAAGTGACTCATTTTATTGAGTTCACGGGTATTCACTAACAAACATGCCCGTGTGTGCGTGCGTGCGTGCGTGCGTGCGTGTGTGTGCGCGTGAACTTGTGCGTGTACCTGTGCGTGTGTAGTGTGTGTACGTTGTGTTTGGGTTTGCCTATGTATGTTTGTGTATGTTTGTGTTTTTATTGTATGTGTGCGTGTGTGTGGGTGTGTAGTGTGTATGTGATGCGTTTGGGTTTTTGTTTGTGTGGATGTGCTTGCGTTCTCGTGTTGAGCAACTACAATAGCACGAACCTAACCAGAAAGTGATACCGATATACTGGAATAATATAAGCCTACATATACTCAAGGACCGAGAGTATCAAACACTTATGGACACGTGACGATTTCTACTCGCAAAGGCAGTTGCTTCATTTCGCTTCATTAAGTCAAGCACACTCATGAAAACAGTGATATTAATTTAGAATGTGTTTTATTGTCGACCAATGGTACAGTACAACACTTCTCATCTGTAGCCCACATTGTAAATTCGTATGCAATAGACCCTGTGCTGGACGCCTCTGCAACCGCACTTGATGCGTCGACCAGATCGTGTGCAACTCTTCTTGCATGAGGCCCCGCAGGTGTGTTGGTGGTAGGTGCAGCTAGCTCTGCATGTGGGCTGACCCCGCCTATTACACCAGCAATTGCAAGTGTGGCCTCTGCAGTAGCAGCTGCCTTTCCTGCAATCTACGCGACAATCATCAGCGTCTACAACAGCAATGTTACATACATGTAATTAATATTGTATTGTAGAAAATTCTACTTCTCCAAAAACCAGACGCAGCTAGGTCAGTGCTAAGCAATGACCACCTTTCGACCGTATATAATATACACTATATCTATAATGTATTACACAGAAAGCCGAGATGAACGTAATTTTACGGAGGTCAATTATACTCCCATCACGTGATGCTGTGAACGCCTCCATCCCGCTGAACGTTCTCCACGTGTAACTGTTGTGAAAGTGCGTCAAATATACAAGCACGTGGATGCTATTCAAGACAGAATTTGTTTGATTACATAAAATTGGCTAATATGTTGCATAAATAATTCAAGGAAAGATAGTAACATACTGAAATAATGGTTTCACAGTTAACTAGTCATTATTAGATGTAACGCGTGTTCAACGTACATCATTTAAAGTAAGACTAACGAGCGAAAATAACTAGTAATACGTACGTCGACGAGTTCTGCGGTGAACGGCCAGAAAAGGATTGTCCTCTCTCTTGCTGCGACCTTGAAAGGAAACATGATCTTTGTTGTTCGGATGGGAGTAAATATAAAATAAAGTGTGTACATATGAAAATAATCCAGTTGTTGCACATTGGATGATAGCTTTGCCCGAATGCTGAGAATGGTATTCACTATATTCTGACACACGCACGCAGAAAGAGAAGGACGATTCTCGTTCGTAGTCCATTGCTACAGAAGAGAGTATTACAGAGCTGCTGCTACGGTTAGTAGCACATGTGCGTTGAAGCAGTGGCCGTCTGAAAGAGAGAGGGAGGATGTATCCTAACTCCACTATATGTTGCAATAACCTTGACAATACGGGATCGAAATATGGTGAGAACATTTCATTCAATATCAGCTGTGTGATGGGACACGTGAGACGTGCTGATGATATGTTGAACATTATCGCTATTACAATGCAGTAATGTATGCAAAATCTAATAATTTCCATAATATAATACATTAACAATAACAATGTTACGTAATGGAAACGTACCAGACACTTTGTCGCTGACTTCACTCAGACTCGTTGATGAATCTTCATCCTAATACATCATGAAACTACATTATATCTTGATAGAACATTATTTATTAGCAATAAATATAACAATTAACGGATTGTTTAAAATCACAAAAGCAGGACTGTAAAAATCCACGTATCAATATTTGCACATGGAACGTACTAATTACATTAATTCTGTCTAATTGCCACATAGTCCATTAAATGGGGCAGCAGAAGAGTTGTTGATAGTTGACCGTATTCTTTTCATCCGACATTATTATGTCAATTCAAAGCAGATAAGAAAGTTGTTTCTGTACACATGTGTTCCTACCGTTTCCTCCAATTGAGCCGCATTGTCGTCAGCCAAAGCCACCAGCGCAAGACACGCGAATAGAAGGATGATGACGACACGCATTGTCTCTACAACACGGTAACGACAACGTAAACTTGGTAAAATAACCACCAACCACAGAGTATGTAGCAAACAAATAGGTGTGCCTGTATTTAATTTGCAACATACGAAGTGGCGTAAAAGTTCACTTACCAGAGTCGGATACCCGGAGCTCTTGCAATCGCCGAATGAAATGTGAGAAAGGCGTTGACCCTTTTAACTGATTCGAGTATATGTCACGAGTGTTCTTGGACCTATGCCAACTTGAACCAAAGTGCAGTAGTGGAACGGTTAACAACTTTAAACTATTTTTAAACCTAGAAAATTATGTGAACACTTATGCTTGTCATCTCGTTCACGTGTGGGGTTTTACTGCACGGGTGCCTGACACAACCGTATTCAACACAGATACACACCCTGCTGCTACATACTATTAAATCAAGTTTTGTCTCGGTAGACAACATAGGGTAGAACATAAATATAAATATTCGAGTGCATATGGGTCAGCTGTAGGTCGCGTCCTGCCCCCTTTAACCGACACCTCACCTTCTATAGCTGGCGCACTACACCTGGTCCAGTGTCTGGTACGGATACATTAGTTGTAAAATAGTGAATGGTTATGAAGATATTGATAGAAATATGTTTTTCAAACTTATCAATCAATCAACCCTTTATTCCAACACACGATTACGATACAAGAAATGACAACAAGTTACTAACTAACAAATTTGCAAAAAAAGTGAATGAGTTGTTGAAGAATACACAAGCGTGAATTGGAAATGGAAGAAAAGAAGATATCAGCTCTTCCATATTTCAGTTAGTTGAATACGAATATGTAGTAGCGCCGTTCACTTTAATTGATTATGTGGAGGTGTTGTTTTGATATGGGTTTTAGCTTTGGCGAGTAGAGTAGTAGGTGGATAAAATATAGCTCCCACCTAAACAAATGTTTGTGCTCCCGTGGCGCGGCGCTTTTTACAACCAGCAATGTAATGATCGACCGGTAATGTAATAATCGACCGGTAATGTAATAAATCGACCGGTAATGTAATAATCGACCGGTAATGCAATACCTCGACCGGTAATGTAATAATTGACTGCTAATGTAATAATCGACCGATAATGTAATAAATCGACCGGTAATGTAATAAATCGACCGGTAATGTAATAAATCGACCGGTAATGTAATAATTGACCGCTAATGTAATAATCGACCGGTAATGTAATAAATCAACAGGTAATGTAATAAATCGACCGGTAATGTAATAATCGACCGGTAATGTAATAATTGACCGCTAATGTAATAAATCGATCAGTAATGTAATAAAAATGATAATGATAATCATTATAATGATAACCAGCAATGTAATGATCGACCGGTAATGTAATAATCGACCGGTAATGTAATAAATCGACCGGTAATGTAATAATCGACCGGTAATGCAATACATCGACCGGTAATGTAATAATTGACTGCTAATGTAATAATCGACCGATAATGTAATAAATCGACCGGTAATGTAATAAATCGACCGGTAATGTAATAAATCGACCGGTAATGTAATAATTGACCGCTAATGTAATAATCGACCGGTAATGTAATAAATCGACAGGTAATGTAATAAATCGACCGGTAATGTAATAATCGACCGGTAATGTAATAATTGACCGCTAATGTAATAAATCGATCAGTAATGTAATAAAAATGATAATGATAATCATTATGATGATGGTGATGTTAATAATGATGATGAAGAAGGTGATGACGAGGATGATAAATTATTATGACGACGATGACAATTAATGGTTCATCTTAGTGACGATGATAATGATGATGATGATTATGACGATGTTGATGATAATTATGATGATGATGATGATGATGATGATAATGATAATGATGATAATAATAATAATAATAATAATAATAATAATGACGGTGATGAAGGGGGTTATAAATGATTACGATGATGATTAAGAAGAAGATGAAGACAATTAAGCTGTCTTAGTGATTGATGATGATGATGACGATTATGTTGATGATGATGACGAAGATGATGACAATGAGGGTGATCATTATTACGACTATGAGGGGGAAGACAATGACATTCTCAGCCTCGTCGCACTGCTATATGTTACAATATCCTCATCGTCATCATCATCCTCATGGTCACCTTTATAACGGCTAGCAATGCTGACACCCACCCGACGTTCACAAACGTACGATTAACATAGGAATTTCAAAACGGGTCAGCCGCATGTTTTCTGGGAGGACACATGGAATGCTGTTCATATAACCTCCCAGCTAACGCACGGCAGTAAAACATTATTTAAGTATGTTACTATCCTCTCTTCTTGTTTTACGCATGCAACAGATTAGCCAAATTTATGTTATCAAACAAATTCTGTCTAGGATAGCATCCACTGGCCTATATGGCGCACATTCATAACAGTTACAAGTGGAGAAACTTTATCGGGGTCGGACATTCACAGGATCACGTGATGATAGTATAATTAACCTCAGTAAAATTACGTTCCTTTCGGCTTACAATGTGATCACGATATTCTTAACGAAACACACAAATGTCCGTATATTTTATAACGTCTTTATTAGAACACTTTTGGGCGGTCAATATATACTAACGTATGTAGTGTATATTATATAACATGATTTTACTACAAACTAAACATTTTAATAAAAACAAGAAAATAATACGTACGTAAGTGTTACGGTCGATACGTAGTAATTCCATAACACTGATCTAGCTGCGTGTCGCTTGGTCAGAAGTACAATTTTCTGCAAGACAATATGAATTATATGTATGTAACATTGTTTTGTAGATACTGATGATTGTCGCATAAGTTGCGGTAGAGGCTCGTGCTACTGCAGAGGCCACAGTTGCAGATGCTATTGTAGGCGGGATGTGCCCGTATGCAAAGCTAGATGTCGCCACCAACACACCTGTGGGGCGTCATGCAGGACGAGCTGCACAGCGATTGGCCGATGCGTCAAGTGCACTTGCCGCCGCGGCTGGGGTCGAAGGGCCATTTGCAGAAGCTGCTCTAAAGATTAGAAGTGTCGTACTGTTGCATTTGTCGACAATAAACACATTCTAAATATATGCGACCGCTTTCTTGTGTGTGTCTGTGAGTGACCAACTGAAGTGAAATAGAGCAATTAACTTTGCGTGTATAAATCATCACGTGTTCATAAGTGTTCGATACTCTCGCAACTTGCCATTCGTTAGAGTATATCTATTCTTATAGTATTGCAGTACGTTGAGATCACTTTTGTGGTTGTATTAGCAGTGGATAAACACGCGCACATACACACACCCACGCAAACACGACGCACACACACGCACGCAAAGCAAAACACAAACAAATACACACTCGTAAGAACGATCGTACGCTCACACTCACACATACACACACGTATGCACGCACGCATGAACGCAGGCGCATGGTTTCTCTGGGTTGACATAGGAAGACAACCATAAGTTGTTGGGTACCAAAATAACTGGGATTTCTGTCATA
>OY759274.1:21357756-21412756 GCA_963662155.1 Lamellibrachia columna
TTTCCTTAAAGCGAGGTCATGCTTAACAAATATGTTATGTTTTTTGGAAGAAATCACTAAGTGGATAGACGTGGGATCGCCAGTAGATATTATCTACTTAGATTTTCAGAAAGCTTTTGACAAAGTGCCACATCAAAGATTACTACTTAAATTAAAAGCCCATGGTATCGGGGACAGCATAACTGACTGGATAGAACAATGGCTGACTGACAGAAGACAACGAGTTGTAGTAGATGGAGAAGTTTCAAATTGGAAATCGGTTTTGAGTGGGGTACCTCAAGGATCAGTATTAGGACCTATATTATTCTTAATTTATATCAATGACTTGGACGACAGTATAACAAGTAACGTACTGAAATTTGCGGATGACACAAAACTGTTTAGAAAGGTTAATACTGATGGTGATAAACAACATTTACAAAACGATCTAGACAGATTAGTGAAATGGTCTGAGAAATGGCAGATGTTGTTCAATTTTGGGAAATGTAAATGCTTACATACAGGACATGGGAACTTGAATGTAAACTATAAAATGGGAGATACTGTTCTGGGTACTACTGTAAAAGAAAAGGACTTAGGAGTTACAATAAGCGCTGATATGAAAGTTTCAGAGCAGTGTGGTATTGCAGCTTCAAAGGGTAATCAAATTCTTGGATTGATTAGAAGAAACATAACATACAAGGGAAAAAAGTTAATTATACCTCTTTATAAAGCAATAGTTAGACCTCATTTAGAATACTGTATACAAGCATGGAGACCATATCGTAAGAAAGATATAGATACGCTTGAACGCATACAAAGGAGAGCAACTAAAATGATTCCAGAACTGAGAGACCTTAGTTATGAAGAACGCCTGAAAGAATGTGGTTTAACAACTCTAGAGACAAGGAGGTTAAGAGGAGATCAGATTGAAGTTTTTAAAATATTGAATGGGTATGAAAATATTGATAGAAATATGTTTTTCTCACTCAAGAAGGATAGCAGAACTAAAGACATGAGGTAAAATTAGTAAAGGATCAATGTAGATTGGACATCAGGAAGCACTCGTTCTCACAGAGGACAATAAATGAATGGAACAAATTGTCTACAGATTGTGTAACTGCTAGCAGCGTGAATATGTTTAAAAACAAGGTTGAAACATATCTCAGGAGGGCGGGTTATAAGTAGATGAACATTGTTGGACTCTCGATAAGCCAATGGCTTCCTTGTCCACTTGCCATCTGGGCCATTGCTTGGATGGCAAATCTTGTTAAATCTTGTTAAATATGTGGTGGAATATCACCCTTACCGTTCAGTGTGCTCGCGATCAGCCACTGACAATTTCCAATACATGTGAAAAACGTTTATGGGGATCGGGTATTCGCAATATCACGCGATGGGAATATAATTAACCCCCGCACAATTACGTCCACTTCGGCTTGCAGTGAAATGATGATGGGAATACCATTAACCCCCGCACAATTGTTTTCCCTTCGGCTTGCAGTGTGATCATGATATTCGTCCAGAGACATTCAAATTATCGTATATTTTTATGTCATTATTAAAGCACTTTTAGGCGGTCAAGATATAATAATAGCTAAGGTGTATATTACATAACATGATTTTACTATAACATTGTGCCTCTAAATAAAAAGTAAGTTAATAATATGTAAGTGTTATGGTCTAAACGTAGACTTTGCTTAACACTGATACAGCTACTTATCGTTTTAACAGAAGTTTGCTTTTGTTTAGCAAGACAGTATGAATTATATGTATGTTATGTTCTTTTGTAGGTGCAGGAAATACACTTGCTAGTGCACACGCCGAATTTGCCAGTGTACCTGATGGGGTTACCCCACATGAAGCGCTACGTATCGCCACCGACACACCTGCGGGTTCTCATGCGGAGGAGCTGCGCAACGTCTGGCCAATGCGTCATGGTTCAGCCTACTGTTACGTTTCCCATTGGCGACCATGTTAACGTTTTGCATGATTATAAGAAAACGTGACCATCAAATTCTTAAACTATTTACCTGCCTTTATCATCACCTATTTGACATGCTGATCGAATTTAGTCGAAGTCTCATACTTCTAACTCATTTAAAATGCCTGAACGCCAGCGAGAGAAAGCGTTTAAAAAAAGAAATCAACGTCTTCCTTTGTGCCTTGTGTTACCGCCCACTTTCACAGTGGAGAGGGCAGCTGCTGAGGCACATAGAACAAAAATACATGGCTTAGGTATAAGCAGTAATTACGTGTGAAGTAAGTAAGTAAATTTTGTTTCCTCATCCGCATAATATACAACATAATTTAAGACAAACGCTACACAGATGACGTGCCTACCAGAGAAATATAAACGTATCCAGCTGGTAGCCTATTAAGTCAAACTAAATATAGTATACTCCCATATTAATACATATATAAAGGTTATACTTATACTTGAATGAATAGTAATAAACTCAATCAATAGTAATTTCATTACAACATATATTTCCATTAAATGAATTAATTTATATCAATTATAATTTCCAAATATTTGGCTTAAACATATTTAATGAAGTCGAATTTTTAATATCTAGAGGTAGTTTTCCATACTCGTGCCCCTATTAATTTCAAGGAGTTCTCTCCAATTCGATCTTTTAGATGTTCGTATATATAAATTTCCCTCCTGTTTTGAGCTTCTTGTCATGATCATTCATGAACTATTAGAATATTAAGTTCCCGGTGCAAGGCGGTGGCACTACCACAACTTGCTAATGTTTGAAGTAATATATTTTGGACAACTTGTATTTTAACTATATTACACTCTCTCACACACACACACACACACACACACACACACACACACACACACACACACACACACACACACACACACACACACACACACACACACACACACACACACACACACACACACACACACACACACACACACACACACACACACACACACACACACACACACACACACACACACACACACACACACACACACACACACACACACACACACACACACACACACACACACACACACACACACACACATACACATACACATACACATACACATACATATATGTGTGTGTATGTGTGTGTGTGTGTGTGTGTGTGTGTGTGTGTGTGTGTGTGTGTGTGTGTGTGAGAGTGTGTGCATGTGTGCATGTGTGCATGTGTGCATGTGTGCATGTTTGCATGTGTTGATGCGTGAATATGTGAACATTATATATATATATATATATATATAATGTTCACATACTCACCCATTAACACATTCACACACACACATGTATGCACACACCCACATTGCATTGCACTTGCTTATGCTGTTCAATCCTCCCTTCTCTCCTATCACTATCTTTCTTTCCCGTTCTCTACACTACATCTCTATTACAAATTCACCCGGGTGTATCAATGCTGGTCATCTCGTTCATTCGTATGGTTTCACTGCACACGTTTCTGGCGACGCTTGTAGCTTAGTGGGTTGAACAACGCTTCGTACAAAAAAACATATAACATAAAAAGAGACATTGTTCCTAAGAAAATACTTGGGTGCGTGATAAGCCAGTATTCAACACAGGTAGGCCGTACACACGCATCTGGTACATACATTAAACGCGTTTTTTCCTGAGTAGATATAAGAGGGTAGAATTTAAATATGTAGAGGCTGGTGCATATGCGTCAGTGCACCCTAAGACGAAGAAATAAATAAATTAAACACTAATGATAACTATCAAAACATATTCCATGACATTTGAATTCGGTGACACAATGTTTTCTTTTGGCGCTTACAACTACGCAGCAGACAGGGGAGAGGACTGCTCGGCCCAAACATACATCGTACAAATTGGCTGTGATCCCAAAAAATTCAAGATTTCAGTCGGTTGTATACGAATATGCAACAGCGCTGTTCACTTTAACTGATTATGTGATGGTGTTTTTGATATGGCTTTTAGCTTTGGCCGGCAGATGGGGAGGTAAACAAAATATTTTTCCTACCTAAGCAAACCTACGTATTGGGTGAACACTAAACATCGTTCACACAAGCATAAAGGAACGCATTTTATTGAGTACACGGATACTCACAAATGAACATGCTTGTGTGTGTGCGTGCAGTGTGCGTGCGTATGCGTGCGTGTAAGTGTGCGGGCGCGAGTGTTGTATGTGTGCGTGCGCGCGTATGTATGTGCGTGTGTTTTTGTATGTAATTGTTTTTTTGCTTCCGTGTGGATGAAATATCACTACCTAGACTTTTTATCAACGCGCCCTTTTGTAGTGGGCTACTAAGTTCTGCCAGTGCCACTGCTCGTCTCGAGCTGGCTCTTGCTAGAAGCGCGTCACAGCTGAGTGCTCAACTACTCCTAGGTACTCCACCTTACATAAGTATATCAAATCAGTATTCTCGTCCCAAACCCAAAACAGAGTGAAGAATATGCATAAATGGTGCATGTCGTTAGAAAGTTGACGTTTTGAAGACAATGACAGACTGTATTGCAGAAAGCACATCCTTAGATGCAAATATGACAGAAATCCCAGTTATTTTGGTACCCAACAACTTATGGTTGTCTTCCTATGTCAACCCAGAGAAACCATGCGCCTGCGTTCATGCGTGCGTGCATACGTGTGTGTGTGTGTGTGTGTGTGTGTGTGTGTGTGTGTGTGTGTGTGTGTGTGTGTGTGTGTGTGTGTGTGTGTGTGTGTGAGTGTGAGCGTACGATCGTTCTTACGAGTGTGTATTTGTTTGTGTTTTGCTTTGCGTGCGTGTGTGTGCGTCGTGTTTGCGTGGGTGTGTGTATGTGCGCGTGTTTATCCACTGCTAATACAACCACAAAAGTGATCTCAACGTACTGCAATACTATAAGAATAGATATACTCTAACGAATGGCAAGTTGCGAGAGTATCGAACACTTATGAACACGTGATGATTTATACACGCAAAGTTAATTGTTCTAATTCACTTCAGTTGGTCACTCACAGACACACACAAGAAAGCGGTCGCATATATTTAGAATGTGTTTATTGTCGACAAATGCAACAGTACGACACTTCTAATCTTTAGAGCAGCTTCTGCAAATGGCCTTTCGACTCCAGCCGCGGCGGCAAGTGCATTTGACGCATCGGCCAATCGCTGTGCAGCTCGTCCTGCATGACGCCCCACAGGTGTGTTGGTGGCGACATCTAGCTTTGCATACGGGCACATCCCGCCTACAATAGCATCTGCAACTGTGGCCTCTGCAGTAGCACGAGCCTCTACCGCAACTTATGCGACAATCATCAGTATCTACGAAACAATGTTACATACATATAATTCATATTGTCTTGCAGAAAATTGTACTTCTGACCAAGCGACACGCAGCTAGATCAGTGTTATGCAATTACTACGTATCGACCGTAACACTTACGTACGTATTATTTTCTTGTTTTTATTAAAATGTTTAGTTTGTAGTAAAATCATGTTATATAATATACACTACATACGTTAGTATATATTGACCGCCCAAAAGTGTTCTAATAAAGACGTTATAAAATATGCGGACATTTGTGTGTTTCGTTAAGAATATCGTGATCACATTGTAAGCCGAAAGGAACGTAATTTTACTGAGGTTAATTATACTATCATCACGTGATCCTGTGAATGTCCGACCCCGATAAAGGTTCTCCACTTGTAACTGTTATGAATGTGCGCCATATTGGCCAGTGGATGCTATCCTAGATAGAATTTGTTTGATAACATAAATTTGGCTAATCTGTTGCATGCGTAAAACAAGAAGAGAGGATAGTAACATACTTAAATAATGTCTTCACCGTTAAATAGTCTTTCCTCTGTACAATGCGTGTACAATGTATAACATTTAATGGAAGAATAATCAGCGAAAATGTTCGTAATACGTACGTCGACGAGTTCTGTGGTGAACGGCCAGAAGAGGATTTTCTGCTCTCTTGCTACGATCTTTAACGGAAACGAAAGGAAACGTGATATTTGAGGTTTGGAATAAATAAAATAAAGTGTGTACATAGGTAATTAGTCATTAGACTGTTCCATACAAATGTACTGCTGCAAATGTATGAAACTGCCTCAGCTGTCACAGACGAGAAAGAGAAGGCTGATTCCCATTCGTAGGCCACTGCAACAGAAGAGACTATCAAATAACTCTTTTTCCGGGAAGTAACACATGGACGTTCGAGTAGAAGCCGTCCGCGAGAGAAGGGATACATTCTAACCCCACAATATGTTGCAATAACCTTGATAATAAAGGATCGATAGAAGGTATTAACATGTCATTCACTATCAAGCTGTGTGGTGCGATGCGTGAGAAGTGCTAATGAAATGTTGAAAATGTTCGCTATTACAATGAAATACTATATGCATAATCTATTATGTTGCATAATACAAGACAATAACAATAACAACATGAATGTATGCAACGGATACGTACCAGACACTTCGTCACTGACTTCACTCAGACTCATTGATGAATCTTCATCCTAATGCAGAATGAAGCCACTATATATCAAGGCAGAACGTTATTATTAGCAATACACATAGCAATTAACGGATGTTATAACATGTCTAAAGCAGGACTGTAAATACCAATATATGCATGTGGATGAAACCAATTGCATTAATTGTTTCTCATTGCCCCGTAGTACATTGTCATTGTAAGCATATAAGAACTATTTACTCTGTGTAACACCTGTACAATGTACAGCATTTAATGGAAGAATAATGAGCAAAAATAAAATCAGAAGTGTTGTTGATATTCGACCGTGTCGAATTCTAGCCATACGACATTCTTACGGCAATTCCTTGCAGAAAAGAAATTTTTTTTTTCCGTACACAAGTGTACCTACAGTTTCCTCCAATTGAACTGCATTGTCGTCTGCCAAAGCCTGCAGCGCGAGACACGCGAACAGAAGGTTAGTGACGACACGCATTGTCTCTACAACACGGTAATGACAACACAAAATGAAAAAAATAATAAATACAAACCGCATTGTATGTCGCAAACAAAAAGGTTTACCAGTGGTTATTTTTCAACGTACGAAGTATCGTAAACGTACACTTACTTAAGTCTGAAACTCGGTTACCTGATACCCGGAGTTCTTGCAATCGCAGATTGAAATGGGAGAAACGTGTTGGCCCTTTTAACTGGTACGAGTAGATGCAATGAGCTTTCTTGGACCTATGCCAACTTGAACCAAAGTGCAGTAGTGGAGTTTCTTGGTGCCTTGTTTTGGACCTGTGCCAACTCGCGCCAATGTATGATAGTGGCACGGTTGCCAACTTTAATTTTTTAACCTAGAAAATGATGTGTATAATTAGTTAAACTTTAAATAAGAGGTCAGAATGATTCCTATGGATGTTACTGTATATGCACTAATATATATGTTTGATGCATGGGGCATACATATGAGGTAGACATTTGCAGTAGATACATGAGGTAGACACATGCTGTAGATATGTGAGGTAGATACATGTAGTAGAATGAACTCTCAGGGGAAATCGTTACAATCTGGGAGAGAACATTTCAAGAAAGAATTCAACGCCTTCCTTTTGGACTTTTGTCAGCGCCCGCCCCCAGACTGCAGATGGACAAATGCTGAGCCACGGAAGAAACTCACACAGGAAACAAAGATACATGGCATATATATATATATATATATATATATATATATATATATATATATATATATATATATATATATATATATATATATA
This sequence comes from Lamellibrachia columna, assembly GCA_963662155.1. Classification (NCBI taxonomy): domain Eukaryota; kingdom Metazoa; phylum Annelida; class Polychaeta; order Sabellida; family Siboglinidae; genus Lamellibrachia; species Lamellibrachia columna. The sequence continues at coordinate 21,365,459 of OY759274.1, forward strand.
TATATATATATATATATATATATATATATATATATATATATATATATATATATGCGGTAAGCACGTATGATGCACCCAAGTTTTAAACGCGAACACGATTAGAGTATGACTAATGTTACTTCATATTCTGAAGGAAACGGTAATAAGTAATGTCAAGAAAGGATATATATATATATATACATATATATATATATATATATATATATATATATATATATATATATATATATATATATATATATATATATATATATATATATATATATATATATATATATATAACTGTTCATATACTCACGCTTTAATACATGCACACACACACAAACACACGCGCGCGCGCACACACACGCACGTCAACATTGCATTGCAATTCCTTCTATTTTTCAGTCCTCCCTCTCTTCCATCACTATCTTACTTTCCCGTTCCCTACATACATGTCTATCACAAATTTACCCGGGTGTATTAATGCTTGTCATCTCATTCATATGTGTGGTCTCACTGCACGGATGCGTGACACAACGGTACTCAAAACAGCAACTGGCACATACTACTAAAAGTTTTTGCCTTGGTAGACAACGTAGGGTAGAACATAAATATGAATATATGAGTGCGTATGCGTCAGTTCACGCCCGTAAAAAGAAAAACTGACACGCTGCAGCAGCACACACCCTGACTGAAAGAATTTTTTGCACTGTTGCATTTGGCGATAATAAAACAAATTTTCTCTAAGTGTGCTTTAACAGTAGTGATTCCCAATTAGATATCTGCTATCGCAACGGCTATGGTTAAAGAAGCAACATTCCATACCATATATGTAGAAGACCTAAATATTTATTAACACACACTTATTATTATTATATATATATATATATATATATATATATATATATATATATATATATATATATATATATATATATATATATATATATATATATATATATATATTAATTTCTGGGTGTGTTGTGTTGAACCAGTGCCACCTGTTTTATGAAACCTCCAAATGTGTGTGCGGAATATGTTAAGGCAAATAAGAATGAACCAAAAGGAAGCTACTGCACTGGTGCTAGAAAATGAGAATGATACGTGCTGCAGATAATGTTAGAGTTACTTGCTTTAAATACGGAAGGCAGCTACACGCTGAAAATGGAAGTAGTAGATCCATGATGTAGCTGCGATTGACTCGAGTCTTAGCGGTTTACTAGAAGCGGAATTGAGTCGACCATTTTGACTTGGCTTTACTTGGAATTCAGATAAATGACTTGAGACTTGACTTAAACTTATATTTGACTTGAGTAGGCTTTTGTTGCCTTGCCAACAACTCCGCAATTTTTATTTTATTAGAATTCGACAGCAAACTTTGCAAATCAAGTAGAATCTCAGTAGAAAATAAAACACTTTCCACCAGAAATACCTTAACGAGTTTACCGGAATATCCTGTACGCAATATATAAATTATTTTATACAATCCATATAGTCAATTATATACCATCCACTCGAACCCGTCTACCAGCAACATAGATACGGTAACGTACAATACTGACATCGTTAACTAGACAGAAAATTGCAATGCGTTCTTATGGAAAACGGCTGAAATTCATCTGAAGAAGGTAGACTATTTCACGACAAGCTACATTGCATATGCTGCTGTTCCTTGTGTGTTGGAACCATGAAATAGATTATGTCAGTAAATATGTATCGTTCTTTCTCGATAGAATGTAAACTATGTGAAGTCAGCGGTGTATGAAAATGAAGTGCTCATATTGGAAGTACATACTACAATAAGACACACGCACAAGCAATCGTACACTTCAGCCCTAATATATCTATTACCACAATAGTATTGCTTCCCCGTCCCATACACGTGCTTACAACACGATACACAGGCTGCAGCAGTTGCACGAAAAAAGCAACAACGGCGCACCAGTTCTTTTCTGCCGACGTTGGTGATTTAATGGGAGAGCAAAGCTTCGCACAAAAGAAATAACGTGAAAATAGATTCTAGTACAACGAAAATATTCCGATGAGTGAAAAACAGTATTCAAAAGAGCTATGCACTCGACTGGTGAACACTAATAAAAAGTGTTGCCTCTGCAGGCAACCACTGGTAGAACATAAATTTATAAATATACGCGAGTGCATATAGGTCAGTTCACGATTGTAAGCAAACTGACACGAAGCAAAGTCACACCCTCACCGTAAAAGAAATGTAATACACAATGCATTATAGTCAGCAAACATTTTCGAAAAAAAATTTCTACTCTGTTTCACACCTTACGGACATATTTAGGTCGTTCCATGTTTGTCTGTACAAATAGGGTTATTAGTATAATACAACTTGTATGCAATTAGAAGTACAATTATGTTCGCGTGTCCTTCCACGTACTTCCATTCTAATATTGTTCGGAAGGTTCGCAGTATTTAACAATTCCTCAAGTAATTATAGTATAACGTTAGTAAATAGAAAAATTTACAAAAGTATGACAAGAATTAATGTTCTGCTTCCGCGGCCTATGCTCCCCTCTTTTTGTGTTTTGCATTACATAGTATACAAAAATGAACATTGAAACTTGTTCGTAGCACACAAAATAGGAGCGGCCAGAATATATCCATTCTATTCGTGCTTCAAATATCCCGTACAGTGTTTTCCAGGGTGTGGTTTCCACTGCAGTTCTCCGGCGGTACATATGAACTCTACTTCTAGCATAACCATTCTTACACATATACATGTGGTGCACACAGTGTACTGCATTGTGTTTTAACATTGTTGGATATCATTGTATAACAACTCCACATCAAGGCAGTTGCTGATTATTTGCGCATACAATTCGGTGCTTCTGGTCGAATAATATAAAACCACAATGACCAATGTCCCACATCGACAAATCGTTGACCAACCATCCACTGGTTGTGGCCAGTAATCAAGGCAGCCTGAAACGCGAGGGAGGTCACCACACTCACAGATCTTGCTATTTCGCCAGTGTTCAATTGCTAACCGAATCCTCATTCGGGCGTGTCACGCTTCGGTGCGCCAGTAGAGGGAGGCAAATCACTGTCAGTGTGGCAGAGGTTGTCTGACCATCGGCACTAAACGCATTGATGTCACCCTCGGACTGGCAACGTCATCGTAGCCAGCGAAACTCAGTGGCTCGTTGCCACTTGGAGGACGACTGTCATCAGACCGTCAGTTCGGGCGATGCTCTCGCGGGTGCTGCATACCCAGTAGGGCGCCGGTCGACCCCGGTTTTAGCTCACGGACACAAACACGTCGTCGCAACTCTACAACAGAGCTACCACAGAGTAATATCCGGAGTCTGTACTGTACTAACATCGGCGTGTTGCCCTCCGCATCTGTGGGGTTTATGTTTGCTAGACAGTTGGCAGTAACTGGTGAAGTGCCTGGTGATTGTAACTGCCGGTGTACTAGACAGTTAGTACTAATTGGTGAGGTGTCTGGTGAGTGTAACTGCGGGTGTACTAGACAGTTAGTACTAATCGGTGACGTGTCTGGTGAGTGTAACTGCGGGTGTACTAGACAGTTAGTACTAATTGGTGAGGTGTCTGGTGAGTGTAACTGCGGGTGTACTAGACAGTTAGTACTAATCGGTGAGGTGTCTGGTGAGTGTAACTGCGGGTGTACTAGACAGTTAGTACTAATCGGTGAGGTGTCTGGTGAGTGTAACTGCGGGTGTACTAGACAGTTAGTACTAATCGGTGAGGTGTCTGGTGAGTGTAACTGCGGGTGTACTAGACAGTTAGTACTAATCGGTGAGGTGTCTGGTGAGTGTAACTGCGGGTGTACTAGACAGTTAGTACTAAACGGTGAGGTGCTTAGTGAGTGGAACTGCCAATGTACTACAGAACACTAAAGTGCTTGGTGATTGCATCTGCCGGAGTACTAGACAGTTAGCACTAAACGATGAGGTGCCTGGTGAGTGTAACTGCTGGCGTATTACACAGCACTAAACGATGAGGTGCCTGGTGAGTGTAACTGCTGGCGTATTACACAGCACTAAACGATGAGGTTCCTGGTGAGTGTAACTGCTGGCGTATTACACAGCACTAAACGATGAGGTTCCTGGTGAGTGTAACTGCTGGCGTATTACACAGCACTAAACGATGAGGTTCCTGGTGAGTGTAACTGCTGGCGTATTACACAGCACTAAACGGTGAGGTGCCTGGTGAATGTGCAACTGCCGGTGTTTTAGACAGTTAGCACTAAACAGTGAGGTGCCTGGTGATTGTAACTGCCGGCGTATGTACTGGATAGTTAGCAATAAATGATGAGTTGCCTGGTTGCCGGTGCAAGGTCGGTGGTTGCGTGCGTGCGTGTAGGCGTGGGGGAGTGCGTGCGTGCGTGCGTGCGTGCGTGTGTGCACCTACATATTGGTGGTACATTATACACGGGTACTCACAAACAAACATGCCCGTGTGTGTATGCGTGCGTGCGTGCATGCGTGTGTGTCCGCGTGTGTGTGTACTTTTGCGTGTACATGTGCAGCCGCGCGAGCTGTTTGTGTATGTTCACGAGCGCGTGTGTATGTGCGTTTGTGTGTGCGTGCATGCACGAGTGAGCGAGTGCACAAGTGCGCGAGTGCGCGAGTGTATGTGAGCGCGCGACCTTGAAATGAATTCAAAAGTAAATAGAGTGAAGTCACACACGCACATGCACACCTAGTATTTCGTGGAAGTGATTCTACTAATTTTAACATAGCGGGAATAGGGAATGATTGCGTCACAGGCAATCTGATTCTACTAAACGGCTGTTATCCGTGATGTTGTTAAGCGGAATGCACTGTAACATATATTGCGTTGTCACGACATGCACATTAGCTAAAAGGCTAAGCAAAATATTAACCTCTACTAATGTAAATAACCTCGGTCATTACTATTTTTTCTCTTGACGTCTATAACTAAGCTGTATTCTTAGGAGCGTAATGCTTGGCCAAACATAGAATGCACAAATAGTCTGTAGACTCAATAAAAAAACCGTCGGATTCGTGGCAAAATAATATTCGCACTAGAAGCGTGTTGCAGAAGTTTAACATCTGACACAACGCTTGGCGTATTATATAACGTCTATGCATCCAATAATTACTGTATAATAATGAATTACATAACATATACTGGAACCTGCATCCATATCTGTATTACTATCATGTGATAATCATCGTTACACATCAAGTCTGCTGTTGCAGCACCATACAATTTTGGGTGGCCAAAACAGTATCGTCACCCTAATAGGGTGGCGTACACAGCAGTACAATTAACGTTATTAGTATAATACAACATGTATGTAATTAGAAGTACACATGTGTATGCGGCTCCTTCCACAACCTTCCTTCCCTCCTAATATGTGTTCAGAAGATTGGCTCTGTTTAACAATTCCTAAAGAAATTACAGTATACTGAATAACGTTAGGAAATAAAATAATGAACACCATTATGAAATAATTACTGCTCTACTTCCGGAGCCTATACTACCCCCTCATTGTGTATTTTGCATTACACAGCATACACAAATGCACATTGAAACGTGTGCCTAGCAGAAACAAATAGGAGTGGCCAGAATATATCCATTATATTTTTGCTACAATTGATGCTGCTGTGTTTACGAGTGCTGTCCTGTACAATTCTATGGCGGTACATAAGAACACATTTATTTACAACTATTGTTACACATATATATGTGGTGCATACATTGTATTTAATTGTGCTTTAACATTGTTGGATATGATCATATAACAAAACCACATTAGCGTTGTTGGATATGATCATATAACAAAACCACATCAGCATTGTTGGATATGATCATATAACAAAACCACATCAGCATTGTTGGATATGATCATATAACAAAACCACATCAACATTGTTCGATAAGATCATATAACAAAACCACATCAGCATTGTTGGATATGATCATATAACAAAACCACATCAGCGTTGGTGCAGTTTTTGTTATGATAAACCTCGTCACTGTGCTGCGTTGCCAGCAAGCGGGCGACTGTTATCAGACCGTCAGTTCGGGCGATGCTCTCGCGGGTGCTGCATACCCAGTGGAGATCCGTTAGACCCCGATATCTGTTCACGCACACATACACGTCGTCGCAACCCTACAACACAGTTACCACAGAGTAATATCCGGATTATGCACTGTACTAACAAGGGCGTGTTGGCCTCCGAATATGTGGCGTTTATGTTTATCAGACAGTTGGCACTAAACGGTGAGGTGCCTGGTGAGTGCAACTGCCGATGCACTAGACAGCACTAAACAGTAATGTACCAAGTTAGTGCAATTACCGGTGTACTAGAGATTTGGCACTAACAGGTGACGTGCCAGTTGAATGTAACTGCCGGTGCAAAGCCTAGTCTACTGACGCTGATGCACTACACGTGGTACAATGCCTGGTACAGAGACCTTGGTAATAAAACAGTGAATGGTTATAAGGATATTGATAGAAATATGTTCTTCAAACTAAAACAAGACAGCAGAAACAGAGGATACAAAACAACATCAGCTAAAGCTGCTTCCTCAAATTGTTCAGCCCGTCGTGAATCCGGTTCACTTATTTCCAAATGTGTAGTGTGTGACTAGTTTAAGTAATGTGTAGTGTGTGACGAGTTTAAGTCATGTGTAGTGTGTGACTAGTTTAAGTAATGTGTACAATCTGTTTAATATAAAAATGCAATTTTTTTAAAATCATCGAATTAATTAACTTTAGTCGTTATATCTAGTAAGGATCAAGAGAGTGGATATCTAAAATGGTAAAAACTGTGTGGTTTAATGCTGATCATGGGTCTAATTTCCATCCTCTCCCCGATCACATGACAAAATTACGAAATTCACCCAGGGAAAAATCGTGATTTTTCAGCATTTCGATTTTCACTTCAGTTAATGCTTGAACAAATATTGACTAAATTAATAGTTTGCCTGATGAGTTCACAAAACCTACATTGCGGCCAGCTGTAGGTCGCGTCCTGCTCCCTTTAACCGACACCTCACTTGCTGTAGCTGGCGGGCTACACGTGGTTCAGTGTCTGGTACGGAGACCTTAGTTATAAAATAGTGAATGGCTATGGGATATGTATAGAAATATGATTTTCAAACTTAACGAAGACAGTAGAAACAGGGGACACAAAGCAACATTAGTAAAGGACAGTGCAAATTGGACAAGGGAAAGTACTAATTTTCGCAGAAGATGAAATTAATGTGTAATCTTGTCAAACAATGTGTTAATGCTAGCAGTGTGATTATGTTTAAAGTAGAGCAAGTTAATATGAAACGTGTGTTGACACTCGTTAACTCAATAGCTGTCTTGTCCATTTGCCATCTGGATCATGTAGATTTGGTAGCGATCTTGCTAAATTTTGTTAAATATATTGTTAAACATCGGGCCTACTACGTTTCAAGTGCTGCAACACATGGTCGTGCAAGTTGGCATTATCGGCGACAAATCACACAAAGAACACACTTCGATGTCGCTTGAAGGACGATCACGTGAAAGATTTTCAACGACTTCTGATTCATCCGCACGTTCCATATTTAGTTAGTTGTATACGAATATACAGGGCCGCTCATTTTAATTGATTATGCGAAGGTGTTGTATTGACACGGGTTTTAGCTTTGACCAGCAGAAGAGTAGGTGGGGAAAATATAGCCCTTACCTAAACAAACGTTTGTGCACCCGTGGCGCGGCGCGTCATGTACTGGAGCTACCGTTGGCCTGTCACGCTAGTGTAAGGGGTTAGGATAACATTCGGAGCAAGGGGCTGACATGACATATGTGTAAGTGGCTGATATGAAATATTGGTAGCTTGACTTTCCATCAACGCGCCCTCTTGTGGTGGACCGCGAAGTTGTGCCAATGCCACTGTTCGTCTCTAGTGTGTGTGTACGCGACTACATATTGGTTGTTTACTATACACATTATCCACACAAACATAAAGGGACTCATTTGTTCGTCTCTAGTGTGTGTGTACGCGACTACATATTGGTTGTATACTATACACATTGTCCACACAAGCATAAAGGGACTCATTTGATTGAATACACGGGTACTCACAAACAAACATGGCCCTGTGTGTGTGTGTGTGTGTGTGTGTGTGTGTGTGTGTGTGTGTGTGTGTGTGTGTGTGTGTGTGTGTGTGTGTGTGTGTGTGTGTGTGTGTGTGTGTGTGTGTGTGTGTGTGTTAGTTATAAACACGCAAAACAAAAAAAGGATTCACTTTTAATTAGAATGCGTTTTATTGCAGACAGATGCAACAGTACAAGACTTCTTATATTTTAGCCTCGCTGTAGAGGGGAGCGCCGTCTGGCGAACATAATATTTAGCATCTAATGCAATAGGCCCTGTTCCCCCAGCCTATGCAACCGCACTTTAAGCATCGGCCAGCAATGTTGCATGTCTTCTTTCCACATGTGGCCCCGCACTTGTGTCGGTGGCGACAAAGAGCTCTGCATCTGGGCTGACCCCCACTAGTACACCAGCTTTTGCATTTGTGTCCTTTGCAGTAGCAAGAGCCTTTCTTGCACCTTACGTTACTATAACCAGTTTCTACAAAAGCAATGTTACATACATATAATACGTATAATTTGACTTCTGGTAAACAGATACGCAGCTAGATCAGGGCAATACAACGACTACGTTTCGACCATAACAGTAATGTATTATTTAAGTACTTTTTATTTAATTGTTTAGTTTGTTAGTAAAATTATGTTATATAATATACAGTAAATTTGTTATTTTATTGCGACCGCACAAATGTGTTTTAATAAAGACAAAAATATACGGAAATTTGAATGTTTCTGGAAGAATATCCACATCACACCGCAATCTGAGAGGAACGTAATTTTATGAGAGTTAATTATATTCCCATCACGTGATGCTGTGAATGCCCGACCCCGATAAACGTTCTCCACGTGTAGCTGTTATGAATGTGCGTCATATATGCCAATGGACGCTTATGTAGACCAAAGTTTGTAATGTTTTGCATACGAAAACAAGGCGGGAGGATAGTAACATACTAAAATATTGTCTTCACCGGTAATTAGCCATTCCTCTGTGTAACGCGTGTACAACAATTAATGGAAGAATAATTAGCGAACATAATAGTAATACGTACGTCGACGAGTTATGTGGTGAACGGCCAGAAGAGGATTTTCCTCTCTCCTGCTGCGACCTTGAAAGGAAACGAAAGAAAACGTGATCTTTGTAGTTTGGGTTAAAGTAAATATGAAATAAAGTGTACACATGCGTAACTAATCAGATTATTTCATATTGGATGACAGCTTTTGTTGAGAAGATGTTCACTATGCACTGGGAGACGCATACCACATATACAAATTTGTGAAACTGCATCAGCTGTCAGAGACGAGAAAGAGGACGATTCCCGCACGTAGGCTACTGCTACAGAAGATACTATCACAAAGCTGTTTCTCCGGGTAGTAGCACATGGTCGAAATATATGCATAATACAGAACAATCAAAATAACAACATAAATGTGCACAACGGACACGTACCAGACACTTCGTCGTTGACTTCACTCATAATCATTGATGAATCTTCATCCTAATGCACAATAGAAATACTACATACGCAGAACAAAACTACAATATATCTCGACAGTACGTACTTATTAGCAATAAACATAACAATTAACGGATGTTTTACAATTAGAAAAGCAGGATTCTAAATACCACGTATCAATATTTGCACATGGAACATAATAATTATATTAATTGTTTCTAATTACCACGAAGTACATTTAATGGGGCCGTAGAAGAGTTGTTGATATTCGACCGAGTCGTATTGCTGTCACACGACATTTGTATGGCAATTTTAAGCAGATAAGAAATCTTTTTTTGTACATATGTGTTCCTACCGTTTTCTCCAATTGAGCCTCATTTTCGTCAGCCAAAGCCACCAGCCCGAGACACGCGAACAGAAGGATGATGACGACACGCATTGTCTCTATAACACGGTAACGACAACATTAACTTTGTAAAATAATTACCAAACCACAGAGTATGGCACAAACACACAGGTTTGTCAGTGTTTAATTTGCAACTTACGAAGTGGCGTTAAAGTGCACTTACCTGAGTCGAATACCCGGAGGTCTTGCAATCGCCGAATGAAATGGGAGAAAGGTGTTGGCCCTTTTAACTGATTCAAGTAAATGTCACGAGTTTCCTTGGACCTGTGCCAACTTGAACCAATGTACAGTAGGGGAAGGGTTGCCATTGTATAACCCAGAAAATTATGTGCACACGTATGTTTGCCATATCATTCATGTGTGTGGTGACACAAGGTATTGAATACAGGTACACACGCAACTAATTTATACAACATAGAACATAACATAAATATGAATTTTCGAGTGCATATGGGTGAGTTGACGCCCGAAAAAATAAAAACAACTGACACTATAATAAGAAAAACCTTGACTGAAAAAATGTAAAAATCAGTACACCTGTTTACAACTGGAACTACTTAATCCCTGGGATATTGAAAAGGAATGGGGGGAAATTGTTAATACGTAATAAAATGTGTTTAGTGTTTTGCACGGTTTCATGTTCTGCAGCCATCAATGCACCATTTGTATCTCTCAATTTATGCGACACAATACGAGATAGAGAGATATAGAGTGGGAGGAAGATATATATATATATATATATATATATATATATATATATATATATATATATATATATATATATATATATATATATATATATATATATATATATATATATTTATTTATTTATTTATTTATATATATATTCATAAATAATTTGGTCACCTATATAATATATTATGTGGTATAGAATGCTGTTGCATTAACTACAACATTTTCAATAATCTCTCCTGTTAAATCACCCTTAGATAAATGGGTTTTCATATCGACATCTGCAACAGTGCAACACTGCAACTTTGTCTTCTCATCTGTAGTCCACACTACAGAGCTAAGTGGTCTCTCAAGAACAGAAACACTGAGACTAACATCTACTGCAGTAACCCCTTCTCCACCGGAGGCTGCACCGAAACTTGAGGCATTTGCCAGAAATATCGTTGCTCCTCATTTCGCAGACGACCCTGCAGCTGTGGATGTCGTTACCCTAGCTTACTCCTTGCACTTCCCTGAAAAGATCAATGGAAATTGACAATTTTTACTGATCCGAGTAGGTGTCACTGGTTATTGCTGTCACGTATTCTACTCGTTTCTTGGAGTCTTGTGTTGGACCAGTGCCACCCTTTTAAGAAACGTCAAAAGGTGTGTTCGCAATAGGTTTCGACGTGTAAAAACTACCCAGTGGAAGCTATTACAAAGGCACTAAAAATTAAACTGACAAGTGTGGTTGATAATGCTATAGGTACTTGCGGTGGATACATATGGCAGCTACATGCTGATGAAGCATGTGGTACATACATGATGTTTTTACATGGTGTAGATAAATGCGATATATACACCCGGTAGATACAATCGGTATATGCGTCCGGGGATTTGACTAAAATGACATACACACACTTGTTTAACAAGATTTAACAAGATTGCCATCCCAAACACCCAGCAAATGGATAAGGAAGCCATTGGCTTATCGATAGTCCAACAATTTTCTCATATATGTGTAGCCCGCCCTTATCAAATATCTGTCAATTCTATTTTTAAACATATTCACACTACTAGCATTAACACAATCATTTGGCAGTTTGTTCCATTCATTTATCACCTTCTGTGAGAAAGATGTTAACTCGGGTCGTAGCTGTTTACTCGAAGCGGAATCGTGTCGCCCATTTTGACTTTACTTGTATTGAAATTCCGAGAAATGACTGTAGACTTGACTTAAACTATGAAGTCATTGCCTCGAGACTTTGTGATTTGCCAACAAATCTGCTATTTGGCACTGTATCGTGTTATATGCTAAAACGCAAATTAACACAAACTAACAACTTACAATTCGAAAGCAAGGGTTGCAAATAACAATCCATCCCAGTAGAAAATAAAACACATTGCACCAGAAAAGTTTCTGTTCTTTCTTTTCATAGCTTTTTATAGGCAGCCCCCTCTCTCCGTGTTTCCTCCTCCCCCGATCTTTCCATAACCATCTTTACGCAGTTCCCATCTCAGCTGTGGCCTTCCCCTTTTCCTGCGTCCTTGATGTTTTTCCTCCTCTGCTCTGTTTCCTAGTTTGCCTGCACCATCTTTATCAAGTGGTTTGCCAATCTCATCCGGCTTCTCACCAATCATCCTGTTAGGCTGCATAGTATCACAACCTCTTTCCTGAGGTTGATCATCCTTCTTCTGTCCACCTCCTTTGCTCTTTTTATTCTTCGAACCCAGTTGTTTTAACAAACTTGCAGCTGATGCTATCTTTTTCTGTCAAAGCCAGTGTCTCTAGACTATACATATAAAGAAAGATCGTGATGATGATGATGCATGTTCACGTATTCACGCACCACACATGTACGCACACTCGCACTCAAGAACGCACGCACGCACACATTGCAGTTGCTTCTATTATTCAATCCTCCCCTCTCTTCCACCACTACCTTTCTTTCTCGTTCCCTACACTATATCTCTTCTTGTGTGTAGTATTGCTTGTCAGATCATTGTTTATTTGTATGGTTTCACTGCACGCGTACGTGAGACAACGGTATTCAACGCAGGTACACACGCAACTGGTACATACTATTAAAACGTTTTGCTTCGGTAGACAACAGAAGAGAGAACATAAATATGAACATTCGAGTGCGTATGGGTCAGTTCACGCCCGTAAAAATAGAAACAACTGACACGATAACAAGACACACCTGACTGAGAGAAATGTAAAAAGCAGTACATATATTCAGCAAACCTTTTCGAAAAAAAACCTTTTACATTTTGTCATGCCTTGCGGACAGCTGTTGATCGCCCTATGCAAACCTTAACTGAATGTATTGTACGTACAATTTCTTGCCATTCAACACATGAAAATGCATTATATTGTTAGTGTTAAGTATGTAGGAAAGTTAACAACTTGTCGCTGTAAACTAATGGCACACCTGTTTAAACTCGCTTAATATGCATAGTTCCTCAGCGTACCAATCCAACTGTTTACAACTGGAGCTGCTTATCGACCAGGAACTACTTAACCATATTTTTTTACGTTGCCGAGCTTGGGTCTCCCTAGGATTTTAGCCCAATAAAAGTGTTTTATATAGTATTGTATTGTGTAAGAAGGATATTGAAAATAAATTGGGGCTACATTGTTTCTATGCTATACTGTATTCTAAGATTAGTGGTTAGCACTGTTTCATGCCCTGCAGCCATCAATGCACCCTTTTCACAATTTGTACCGCCCGTCTCCACTCAATCACTCTATGACTTGTTCTCGGTTCCAACTCCCTTCCCAATCCCACCAAATTTCTTTTCACACAGTACTCCCATCTCCGTCTTTGTTCTCTTCTTTTCCTTCTACCGTTCATTTTGAATGCAGGATCTCTCGTCATCAACCGTTCCCCTTCCACCCGCTCGGAGTGTCCAGCCAACTTTGACCGAACCGATTCCTAACCAGCTTCCACCTGAAATTCTTTGTCACAAAAACTTCCTCCACCAGCTCCGCAGTTCTTCTAAAAGCTGCAATTAATGACTACCTCACTGAGCAACATTAGTTTGTGGAGATTCGAACACATTCAGGTTTGAAGCCTTCAATGCCACTTTTTTATTGTAACTTGCAAGAGGACATTGAAAAATCTCAATATCATTGATGACAAATGTGTGCGGCGCAAAACGATATATATATATATATATATATATATATATATATATATATATATATATATATATATATATATATATATATATATATATATATATATATATATATATATATATATATATATATATATATATATATATATATATATATATATATATATATATATATATCGTTTGTCATCAATATATATATATTTATTTATTTATTTATTTATGTGCGTGTATGTGTATGTGTATGTATGTATGTGTGTGTGGAGGGGTGTGTGAGTGTGTGTGTGTGTGTGTGTGTGTGTGTGTGTGTGTGTGTGTGTGTGTGTGTGTGTGTGTGTGTGTGTGTGTGTGTGTGTGTTACAAGCATATAATAAAATAACACAAATAAGGCACACAAATGCACATGCACATTCACACGCAAGCGCACAATTCAACCCGCCTATCTTTCGTACTACATTATTTCCTTCCATCCCAAAACACGTGCTTAAACAGCACACGCATGCTGCAAACAACGGCGCAATAGTTTTTTCTGTCGACGTATGCGATTTAATGGAAGAGCAACGCTTCGCACAAAAGAAATAACGTTAAAATAGATTATGGTACAACGAAAATAGTCGGATGAATGAAAAACAGTATTCAACACAGCTATGCACGCAACTGGTGAACACTAATAAAAAGTGTTGTCTCTAGAAGCAGCAAAAGGTAGAACATAAATAAATATATGCGAGTGCTTATAGGTTAGTTCAAGTCTGAAACAAACTGACACGATGCTAAGGCACAACGTCACCCTAAAGGAAATGTAATACTGAATGCTTTATTGTCAGCAAACATTTTTGACAAAAACCTTCTACACTGTTTCATGCCTTACGGGCAACTTTAGATCGTTCAATGTTAACAAGTAGAGTAGGTTCTTCGTGACATTGACACCGACAAATATCTCACAAAAACTACGACTACGACGCCACAAGCAAAGAAAGACCAGTTGAAGACATTGTCTCTAGATACAAGTTAGTAGAAAACAGAATATAGAAAAAGATAAGGCATTACGAGTGCACACACACACGCGCACATGCACACACCTACTAGATTACACGTATTCAACACTCATGTTCGACAAAAACGTTACATTGGAAGAGGTAAACGTCGCAACTTAGTAAATTTCGCGAGGGCTTGTATATGTAATGTATTGCTGTTTTACCTGTACAGTGCATCGTTGTTCGCATGACAAACACTGAAATATTGTTTAGAAATGCGTTTTCCAGAAAAGAAACCTCGTATTTCGCACTGCAATGTATAGTTTTTCGTATATTGATTCTACTAAGCAGCCTACGTGATTCTGCTAATTTTAATATAGCAGGAATTTGGAATGATTCCGTATCAGATAATTTAATTCTACTAAACGGCTGATATTCGTGGTGTGTGTATATATATATATATATATATATATATATATATATATATATATATATATATATATATATATATATATATATATATATATATATATATATATATATATATATATGTAACTGCCTTGTTGAAATCAGTCACACGTTTTTTTTTTTGCATACATAACTACTCAGTAGACTCAGGAGCGTAATGCTTGGCCAAACATAGAAAACACAAATTGGCTGTAGTCCAGACAAAACTGTCGGATGCGTGACAAAATAATATTCGCACTAGAAGCGTATTGTACAAGTACAAATATTGTACAACATCTAACATGCCGCTTGGTGTAATAGACAACCTCTATCGGTCCACGAATTACTGTATGATTATGAACTACAACACAACACTGGATCATGCGTCCATATCTGTATTAGTCTCCTATAATATACATGGTTACACATAATGTCCGCAGTGGCAGCACCTTACAGGCTTCTTTGGCCACTTGCAATCTGAATCGTGTAAATATGACAGAAACCCCCAGTTATGTTGGTACACGTCTAATGGTTGTCTTCCTAAGTCAACCCAGAGAAACCACGCGCCTGTGTGTATGCGTGCGAGCGTTCGTGCATGTGCGTGTGCGTGTGCGTGTGCGTGTGCGTGTGCGTGTGCGTGTGCGTGTGCGTGTGCGTGTGCGTGTGCGTGTGCGTGTGCGTGTGCGTGTGCGTGTGCGTGTGCGTGTGCGTGTGCGTGTGCGTGTGCGTGTGCGTGTGCGTGTGCGTGTGAGTGTGCGTGTGCGTGTGCGTTTGCGTGTGCGTGTGCGTGTGCGTGTGCGTGTGCGTGTGCGTGTGCGTGTGCGTGTGCGTGTGCGTGTGCGTGTGCGCGTGCGTGTGTGTTCATAAATGTTTTGGTCATCTCTATATTCGACATAGTATGCTGCTGCTTTAGCCATAGCAATAGTAGGAATATAACTGGGAATCACTCAGTAGCCGTGCTGGAATCACTACTGTTAAATCACACTTAGTTAAAGTAGAACCATTTAAACTACATGTACTGCCACAACCGCGTTTCCACCAGAGGCTGCACCGACACTTGACACATATGCCAGAAATATTGCAGTTTCTCCTTTGCATACGGCGCTGCTTGTGTGGATGATATAGACATACGGAGCTGTTGCGATCGCCGAATGAAATAATATATAGAAGTTGGCCCTGTAAGGAATCGACTAGGTGTCATTCGTGATTGTTGTCACGTACTCCACTCTTTTCTTAATGTCTTTTGTTGGACCAGTTCCAATCTTTTGATACAACCTCAAAATGTGTGTGCGCAATATCCTTAGACATGAAGGGATGGCACTAGAAAATGAGAATAATACGTGCAGTAGATAAAGCTAGGTACTTGCGGTAGTTACGTGCGGTAGATATATACTTTACGTGCTGTAGATGAAGGCGGTATATACCCCCGGTAGATACCAGTGGGGAAAACATTTGAAGCACTTACATTGCCATGTCGAAATTATTAGAGATGAGTATTGTTACTGCATACTAAACCTTGACGGAGTTCACAGGGCTGAAATCAGTGCACATATAATAACGTAGATATAATATACAAATATAAAGGATACACAATACAAATACAAATAAATACATGGCTGTGTGTTCTTGATAGTGACAACGGTAGTTGAAGTCATAGACGACATTTTACGAAAGTAACATACATACTATTTTGTAGACTTGTTGAATCGAGTCGTAGGTTTTACTCGAAGCGGAATCGAGTCGCACATTTTTAATTGACTTGACTTGGAATGCAGATATATGACTCGTAACTTGATTTAAATTTGGAGGTCATCCCCTCGATACTTGACATGGCTAGGTAGTTTGTAACACATCTGCTGTTTTGGCACTGTATGGTGCTTTGGGCTAAAACGCAAAACTACACGTATATTGTGTCATAACGTGATGCTGTTCCGTGTGTGTTGGAACCGTGAAATAGACTAAATCAATAAATATTTCTCGTCGTTTCTCAATAGAAAGTAAACTGTGTAAAGTCAACTATATATGAAAATGATGTGTTCATGCTGCAAGTATATCATAAAAATAAGACAAATAAGACACACGCACATGCACGTGCACACGCAAGCGCACACTTCAAACTTCCCATCTGTTGCACTACATTATTTCCTTCTCACCCCATACACGTGCATAAAGGCCATACACATGCTGCAGAAGTTGCGCGATAAAAAAACACAGCCACAGCGGCGCACTAGTTTTTTTTCTGTCGAAGTATGTGATTTTATGGAAGACCAACGCTTCGCACAAAAGAAATAACGTGAAAATAGATTCTGGTGCAACGAAAATAGTCGGATGAACAAAAAAACAGTATTCAACACAGCTATGCACGCAACTGGTGAACACTAATAAAAAGTGTTGCTTCTATAAGCAGCAAAGAGTATAACATAAATAAATAAATAAATAAATGTATATATATATATATATATATATATATATATATATATATATATAAATATATATATATATATATATATATATATATATATATATATATATATATATATATATATATATATATATATATATATATATATATATATATATATATATATATATATATATATATATATATATATATATATATGCGAGTGCATATACATCAGTTCACGCCTGCAACAAACTGACACGGTGCTAAGGCACACCCTCACCCAAAGGAAATGTCTCACGCTATGCTTTATAGTCAGCAAACACTTTTTCTAATTTTATTCGGCGATCGCAGCAGCAACTTTCGACAAAAACCTTCTACATTGTGTCATGCCTTAGATCGTTCAATACTAACAAGTAAAGTAGGTTCTTCGTGACATTGACTCCGACAAATATATCGCAAAAACGACTACGACGCCACAAACAACGACCAGTTGAAGGTACTGTCTCTAGAGACATAAGTCAGTAGAAAACAGATGGTAGAGCAAAATATGGCAATACAAGTGCACACACGAACGCGCACGCGCAAACGCATGCTTGTTACAACCAATAATGTAATAATCGACCGGTAATGTAATAACCGACCTGTAATATAATAAATCGACCGGTAATGTAACAATCGACCGGTAATGTAACAAATCGACCATTAATGTAATCAAAAATGATAATGATAATCATATTGATGATGATGATGATGATGATGTTAATAATAATGATGAAGAAGGTGATGAAAGTGATAAATGATTATGATGATGATGACAATTTAGGGGTCAACTTAGTGACGACGGTGGCGATGATAATGATGACGAAGATGATGACAATGAGGGTGATCATTATTACGATTATGATGACGAAGGAAATGACATCCTCAGCCTCGCCATCCTGGTCCTCCTCCTCATCGTCATCATCATCCTTGTGTTCACCCTTATAACGTCTAGCCATGCTGACACCCACTCGACGTTCACAAACGTGTGATTAACAAAGGAATCTCGATAACGAGTGAGCCGCATGTTTTCTGGGAGGACATATGGAATGCTGTTCATATCACCTCCCATGTAACGCACGGCAGTAACTACATGTTGGCAAACAATAGAACCGAGTCAGACAGACTGGTAAGGAAGAAGAGGGTTCATTAAAAAGGGTCACCTCAGCAAATGAAAGAGCTAATCCACACTCAGTTAAGGGATCATCTCAAACAATTATTTAAGTGATCATTAAAAATGCTTAAAAAGAAATACCTGATCATCATTTGATCAAATTAAAGGGTCATCTCAAACAACTTGGTGGTATTATCAAAATGCAATGTAAGGTTATATTAGAAACTTAAGGTTATTCGTAAAAATAATAAAATAAGGGATCAGTTGAAACAATTAAAGGGTTATCTAAAAAAAATATAACATTAAGGCTAATTTCAAACAACTAAAATGTTCATCTAAACGATTAAAGGGCACCTAAAGTATTTTAAGGTATGACTAGTTAAGGGATTTTATCAAAAACAATTTAAGGATAACGTTAAAAGGAGTCATTAAGGGGTAATGTAATAATGAAGGAGCTGATCATCTCTAAACATTATGGGAGTCATCTCATAAAATCAAGTGGTCGTCTCAAAAACAGTTAAATAAATTTGGGATAATTTCATAAAATGAAAGGGTCTTCTCAAAAAGTTAAAAATCGTCACAAAATATGTAAGAAATCATTAACAAGTTAACTAACTGATCGTCTTAACAATTTAAGGGATCATCTAAAAAAATAATGATGCCTTCTCAAAAAAGTGAAGGGATCATATTAAAAAAGTGTAACTAATTATTATAAATGAATCAGCTGATCGTCTCAATAAATTAAGGGTATCATTTCATAAAATCGTGGAGTCTTCCCAAGCGGTCAAGGGAAATCTATACATGGGAATATAATCAAGGGAAATCTAAACATGCAAGGATTCTTAACAAAACACAAACTTAGGGGGTCATCAAACAATGATGGGGTCACATCGAAAATGTAAGGGGTTGTTTAAAAAAAAAAAAAAAAAAAATAAGGAATCATTTTGAAAAATGTAAGGGTCTTGTAATAAAGTAATTAGCTCGTCAGCAAAAAAAAATGTAAATGTGCCATCAAAACATTAAGGCGTCATCTAAAAATATAATAAGAGGGTCATCTAAAAAATCTACCTCATCACTTTTTAATTTAAATATAACCTTTAGTTTTGGGGATTACCTCTTAATGTCGTAAATTTTAAATGTACACCTTAATTTTTTATTTTGCTTGATTATCTCTTAAATGGAAACAAAGGCAATTTTTGGGGGTTATACACCTAAAAGAATGAATACACACTAACCATTTGCAACTACAATCAACAATATCACGCCAGTGGTTTATTAGGAAAAGCTTGTTGAACACACAGCAACCATATTTCATGGGCCGCACCATTGTTGTCGACAAACCTACGTAGCTAGTTCCTGCATATCTTTACAACTACTTTTCCACACTTCGGACAAATGGCGCTTGTTCTTTTTAATGAATACTTTTTTTAACTTTGTTTGAGAAACCCCTTTATTTTTATGAGAAGGCCAATTAATGTTTTAAAACTTAATGTGTTGAGACGATCAGCCAGTTCGTTTTAATCAACACGTCTATTTTGAAAAAAGATCCATTTAGCTTTTTGAGTGGACCCCTTTTTTATGAGATGACCCTTTAATGTTTTAAGATGATATTTTTATTTATTGAGACGATCAGTTAGTTATTTTTTAATGAATATCTACTGTGAAATGACACAATAGCTTTTTTGAGAAGACCCTTTTATTATATGGGAAGACCCCTTAATGTTTTGAGATGATCCTTGAATGCGTTGAGATGATCAGCCAGTTCTTCTTAATCTACCCTTCTATTTTATAAAATTGTTATTTAACTTGCTTA
Organism: Lamellibrachia columna; assembly: GCA_963662155.1. Classification (NCBI taxonomy): domain Eukaryota; kingdom Metazoa; phylum Annelida; class Polychaeta; order Sabellida; family Siboglinidae; genus Lamellibrachia; species Lamellibrachia columna. The sequence goes on from OY759274.1 coordinate 21,385,999, forward strand.
AGAAGACTACTTTATTTTATGAAATGACCCTTTGATGTTTTCAGACGATCTTTTAATTTATTGAGACGATCAGCTAATTGTTTTTTAATGAATATTTACGTTTTTAAATGATCCTTTAACTTTTTAGAAGTCCCGTTTAGGACCGCCTTCCTTTCCGTCTTCTCTGCTACCCCGCCTGATTTGAACCCATCATTTGCCCACACCATTTATTATTATTGCCGTATGCTCTCTAGGAGGATATATACACGGCAGTCCATATGTCCACCCAGAAAACAAGCCGCTGAGGATATTGAGGAGGAGGAGGAGGGGCAGGAGAAGGAAGATGAGGCTCATGAGGATGATGATATAAATGTGATGGTTTTATTTTGACATGGCATTCAGCTTTATCTAGCAAATGGTTAGGTTGGGCGGACAACGTATTTGGTGGCTTGACTCGTGATTCTGCATCGCGCACATATCACACAAATCCAGTTTTGTTTTTTCAAATTCTTAACATGTCTGGTTTAGCCACTGCATTAGCACTAATATAACCATAAAATAATGGAATAATATCAGCGAATGGCAAGTTGCGAGAGTATCGAACACTTATGGACACGTGATGATTTCTACACGCAAAGTTAGTTGCTCTACTTCACTTCTTTTTGGTTACTTACAAACGCACAAAAGAAAACAGTCGCTTTATTTAGAATGTGTTTTATTGTTGACAAATTCAACAGTACAGCTCTTCTCATATTTAGGCCACACTGCATATTTTGCAATACGCCCTTAACGAATACGGTTTACAAGTGCACTTGACGCATCGGCCGGACACTTTGCATCTACTACTTCTACATGAGACCCCGCACGTGTGTTGGTGGCGACACCTAGCTCTGCACACTGGCAGACCCCGCAAGGTACACCGGCATCTGCAAGTGTGTCCTCTGCAGTAGCAACTGCCTATCTTGCATCTTACGCGGCAATCATCAGCATCTACAAAAGCAATGTTACATACATCTAATTCATATTACGCGGCAATCATCAGCATCTACAAAAGCAATGTTACATACATGTAATTCATATTACGCGGCAATCATCAGCATCTACAAAAGCAATGTTACATACATGTAATTCATATTACGCGGCAATCATCAGCATCTACAAAAGCAATGTTACATACATGTAATTCTGAATAAATATTGTCTTGCTGCAATTTTGCATAAATGAATTTATGTGACAGCGGCGCATAAAGGATTTTATGCGAAATAACAAGACAATGAAGGTGGTTCGAGGTTAGACATGTTCTGAGGGCGAGGGTATTAGCCTATTTACTCAGACACGCGTAGAGATACACTGGGCTATATAAGCAGCCGCAGCCGCAGTACCGGCCTCACTCGATTTCCAAGCTAGCTTGTGTCGTTGTGAGACCTTTGCGCTTGCAAATAATTCCGAACTTCTGCTGTTACTGGTTAATCGTTATTGTTGAATTTGTTGATGATATTGCAAGATCATTTTATTGTTCAGTTTATCGTGTTCAATCTTGTCAGATATTTTTGCTCCCACCCTCCTCCCTGGTACCATAAACATTGAAGACTTAGAGGTATTTCACAAAGAGTTTGAATACGCTTTTCCCTGTAGCTCGGTACACAACATGTGCATTAACGCTTTTCCCTAATCAGGCACTGAATTTTTCGGTAGTGTACACAGGGTTTTTAGTGCGAGTACTTGTTAGTAGTACATATAGTGTGGCCCTTGGCCTTACCTCTCGGTCTGATGTGTTAGTGGCGGAGTGACCCCCACCGATATCATGTGAATTGTATTGAAGACAGTAGTGGTACAGATAGTACTGGTAGTCGGTAGCTGATAGGCATGAGATACTAATTATGTATAAACACTTCGGGGGGCCGGCATGCTTGCTGAGATTATTTGATGTATCTTATTTTGATGATGTATGCTTGCCTGATTTCATGCTACTTAATTTATAAATCTAAATGTCATTCCTTGGCCTATTTCAATATACACTGGACTTGTGTTGTTATTTTGCATAAATATTGTCTTGCTGAAAATTATACTTCTGATAAAACGACATGCAGCTAAATCAGTGTTAAGCAATGTTTCGACCATAATACTTACGTGTTATTTGACTTAATTTTTATTAAAATATTTAGTTTCAAAGTAAAATCATGTTATACAATATATATATATATATATATATATATATATATATATATATATATATATATATATATATATATATATATATATATATATATATATATATATATACATATATATATATATATATATATATATATATATATATATATATATATATATATATATATATATATATATATATATATATATATATAGATATATATATATATATATTATATATTATATATTTACCGCTCAAATGTGTTTCAATAAGGACATTTAAAACATATACGGACATTTGAATGTTTCTGGAAGAATATCATGATCACACTGGAATCCGAAAGGAACATAATTTTACGGGGGTTAATTATATTACATCACGTAATCATATGAATGCCCGTCCTCCATTTGTAATTGTTATAGGAGTGCCTCATATATGCAAGCCAGTGGTTGTGTTTTGTATACACAATTTGTTTGATTACGTACAATTGGCTAATTCGTTGCATATGTAATACAAGGAGAGAGGACAGTAACATACTGAAATACTGTCGTCACCGTTAATTAGCCATTACTCTGTGTAACGCGTGCACATTAGACAACATTTAATGGAAGAATTATGAGCGCAAATGGTAGTAATACGTACGTCGACGAAGTCTGCGGTGAACGACCAAAAAAGGATGTTCCTCTCTCTTGCTGCGACCTTGAAAAGAAACGAAAGAAGGAAACATGAACTTTGTAGTTTGGAATAGAGCAAATATAAAATAAAGTAACATATGTAACTAATCTGATTGTTGCATATTGGATGACAGCTTTGCTCGAATGCTAAGAATGATGTTCACTGTACACTGACAAAAGCATACCACTAATGCGAATTTGTGAAACTGTATCAGCTGTCAAAGACGAGACGATTCCCGTTCGTAGATCACTGCTACAGAATAGACCATCAGAAAGCTGTTTCTCTGTTTAATAACACATGGACGTTCGACCAGAGGCCGACCGAGAGAGCGGATATATTTCCAACCCCATCACAAGGGATCGAAAGACTGTAGCAATATGTCATTCATCATTAGTTGTGTGATGCGATGCGTGAAATGTGCTGCTGATATGTTTTCGCCATTACAATGCAATAATATACGCAAAATCTATGCCGTTGCATAATACAAGACAATAACAATAACAACTGGAATATACGCAACAGACACGTACCAGACACTTCGTCGTCGCTGATTTCACTCACACTCATTGGTGAATCTTCATCCTAATACAGAAATAAACTATTACATATCTCGACAGAACGTTGTTAATTAGCAATAGACATAACAATTAACGGATTCTTTAAAATTACAAAAGCAGGACTGTAGATACCATGTTTCAATATTTGCGCATATCAATATTTGCACTTGGAACGAACTAATTACATTAATTATTTTTCATTTCCATATATATTTTAATTCGACCGTGTCATATTCTTTTCATACGACATTCTTATGGCAATTATAATCAGAAAATACAATTTTTCTGTACACCTGTGTTCTTGCCGTTTTATCCAATTGAACCGAATTGTCGTCAGCCAAAGCCACCTGCGCGAGACACGCGAACAGAAGGATGACGACGACACGCATTGTCTCTACAACACGGTAACGACAACGTAAACTTGGCAAAATGACCACCAACCACAGAGTATGTCACAAACCAACAGGTTTGCCAGTATTTAATTATCAACTTACGAAGTGACCTAATAGTGCACTTACCTGAGTCAGATTCCTGGAGCTCTCGCAATCGCCGAATGAAATGGGAGAAAGGTGTTGGCCCTTTAAACTGATTCGAGTAAATGACACGAGTTTTTTTGGACCTGTTCCAACTTGAGCCAATGTAGAAAGTGATGTGCCTATTATGCTTGTCATCTCGATCATTTGTTTTTTCTGCACTGGTGCGTGACACAACGGTACACACGCAACTGGTACATACTATTAAAAAATGTTGTCTCGGTAGACAATAGAGGATAGAACATAAATATGAATATTCGGGTGCATAAGCGTCAGTTCACGGCCGTAGAAAAAACCACTGCCACGATGCTAAGACGCACCCTTACTGAAAGAAATTTCATTCGCAATACATATATTCAGCAAACATGGTTGACAAAAAACGTTTACACTCTTTCATGCCTTGCGGACACGTGTAGGTCCTCAGCTTACCCATATAACTGTTTACAACTGGAACTGCTTATCGATTAGGAACTGCCTAACTCCTTTTGTTTTGGTGCGCTGCCGAGCTTGGGTCTCCCTAGGATGTTAGTGCAATAAAAATGTTTCATATAGTATTGTATTGTATAACTAGGATATTCAACATAAATTGGGGGCTATGTTGGTACTACGCTATACAGCGTGTGAATGCCTCACAAAGCTACAATTTATATAATTTATTGTTATTTTAGTGTTTCACATTGTTTCATGCCTTGCATCTATCAATGCACCATTTTTACCGGTTGTGCCGCCCGTCCCAACTCAATCACTATATAATTCGTTCTCGGTCTCATATCTTCTCACAATCCCCCTAAATTACCTTCAAACAATCCTCACATCTCAGTCTTAGTCTTATTCTTCTCCTTCTAACCCTTCATTTTTAATGCATCCGATGTCTTCATCAAACGTTTCCTTTCTATCCGTTCCCAGTGGCCATCACACTTTGAACGACTCCTCACCAGCTTCCTCCTGAAACTTTATTTCATAACAACTCCCCCCCAGCTCCTTAGTTCTTCTGAAAGCTGAAATTAATGACTCATCTCATGATCTCATTGAGCAACACTCGTTTGTTGTTTTGTGGTAAACTTAGTGGTTCGCACTCTTTCAGGTATGCCGCCTTCAATATAACTTTTTTTATCGGATGGTAATTGGTAAGCTGACAATGAAAAATACTTTACTTTTATTGATAGTGACACCATAATTTCGTTCCGAACAATTCGGTTGGCTATAGGACGCCCATAAGGTGCAGATGACTTATCCAATGAGTAGCTCTTATACGTATGTCTTTGATGATCGTAGTTTGTTTAGAAACAGTATTGTTATTGCATTCAAAACCTCTAAGGTATCAATGAAAACTACAATCCTCAACGAACTTGCGACGCAATACGATAGAGACTGAGAGACGGGCGGAGGAGAGAATATATATAGCTGAGAAGACAACTTTGCAGGGTTGCACTGCTGCATATGTCAATAACATAACACAGTTTAACTGAGTTTGATTTAACAGGAGTGATTCCAGGACGGCTACTGAGTTAGTTAGATTAATGCTATCACAATATATATATTATAATATATATATATATATATATATATATATATATATATATATATATATATATATATATATATATATATATATGTATGTGTGTATGTGTGTGTGTGTGTGTGTGTGTGTGTGTGTGTGTGTGTGTGTGTGTGTGTGTGTGTGTGTGTGTGTGTGTGTGTGTGTGTGTGTGTGTGTGTGTGTGTGTCAATAAATAGTGTGTTTCTTTGTTTTCAGGAACAACGTGTGATGTTAATATCACAAAACGTTTGGAAGAAACTTGGCATGTCTGCGAAAGAAGCTTGTCAAGTGGCTGTGCACATGTATCAATATACTGCCGATGATGAACAGGTGCAGTGCAGGATAAACTACCATGCTACAAAAACAAAATAAAAATCGGCATACATCTGCCCCGGTTGCATTGCAACACAACAGACAGTTTCCCATCCCAGCATTCTTGACCCTTCATTGTCAATGTATTTTCAGGCAATGCGCGATTTAAAGATTTAACGAGATTGCCATCCCAAACAAAAAGTTCCATATGGCATGTGGACAAGGAAGCCACTGGCTTATCGAGAGTCAAACAATTTTCTCATCTTTGTGTAGCCCGCCCTTATCAGATATCTGTCAATTCTATTTTTAAACATATTCATACTACTAGCATTAACACAATAATTTGGCAGTTTATTCCATTTATTTATCACCCCCTGTGAGAAAGAGTATTTTCTCATGTCCAACCTACACTGCTCCTTAACCAATGCTGCTTTGTGTCCTCTGGTTCTACTGCCTTCTTTAAGTTTGAAGAACATGTTCCTGTAAACATCATCATAACCGTTCATTATTTTAGACATTTCTATTTGGTATCCTCTTAGTCTCCTGGTCTCTAGTGTTGTCAAACCACATTGTAGTAAGCGGCTTTCGTAACTGAGGTTTCAATTCTGGAATTTTCCAACTCTGGAATCATTTTAGTTGCTCTTCGTTTTATTCTTTTCTTTCTAACTTGTTTATGTCCTTTTTACGATACGGCCTCCATGCTTCAATACAATATTAAAAATGTGGTCTGACTATTGCTTTGTACTGGGGTACAATTAGCTGTTTCTCCTTAAACGTGATGGTTCTCTAGCCCTATAATTTGATTTCCTTTCGAAGCAGCAATCCGACATTTCTTTGAAAATTTCATGTCAGCACTAAATATTACTCCTAAATCCTTTTTCCATGTCCTATGTGTATGCATTTACACTTCCCAAAATGTAATAACATTTGCCATTTTTCTGACCATTTAACTAATTGATCTAGATCACACTGTAAACTTTGTTTATCTTTAACATTAGTAACCTTTCGGAATACTTTTGTGTAATCTGCAAATTTGAGTACTTTGCTAGATATGTCATCTTCCAAATCATTTATATATATTAAAAACAGTATATGGCCTAATACTGATCCCTGTGGTACCCCACTCAAAACCGATTTCCAGTTTGAAATCTCACCATCTACTATTACTCTCTGTCTTCCGTGTGTAGGCCACTTTTCTATCCCGTTGATTACATCATTACCTATGCCATGAACTTTTAGTTTAAGTAACAGTCTTTGATGTTGCACTTTATCGAAAGCTTTCTGAAAATCTAAGTAGACAACATCCACTGGTGACCCGTCATCTACCCACTTTGAAATTGTTTCCAAAAACATAAGAGATTGGTTAGACATGACCTTGCTTTTAGGAACCCATGTTGAGATGTATTTATTAATTTATGTTTTACAAGGAATTCCACCATGTGGTATCTAATTAATGTTTCCAGTAATTTACATACAACTGATGTTAAACTCACTGGTCTGTAATTTTCTTGTTTGTTCCTCGGTCCCTTCTTAAATAGCGGCGTAATGTTTGCTTCTTTCCATTCTGAAGGAACTATTCCTTCTTCTAATGACAAGTTAAAAAAATTTTCAAGTGGTGTATTAATTTGCTCAACAATTTCCTTAAGCAGTTTTGGCGGTATTCCATCAACTCCAGGTGATTTATTATCTTTCATCTTCTAAATTTTGTGTTGGCCCATGATTCGGTAATAACAATTATGTGAGGGTCAATATCTCTACCATAATGTTTATTTTTTTTTATTTACTATACTTATAGCATTTAAAGACACGCATCTATAACCTGCTTCAGACTTGTTTTTAGGGCATTGTGTTATTGGTTTGCGTACCTGATCCTATGTATTGCGTGCACATGACCTAGATAAAAACAATGTGATAAATTAGATATGTCAGCGATATTCTCACATTTCTACTACTGTTGGATAGGCTACATGTATGGAAGATACATGCAAGTCAAATGACAGTGACGTCAGTGCAGACTCTGGCGCGCCCATTCTCCAGTAGTATATATGCACAGGAAGCAAGAACTTGAATCCATTTCAAGTTAGACTTGTCGATGATGAACGGTATATGTAAACCTATGGTATAGTACGGACCTGCCAGGGCCAGCCAATGACACACACACACACACACACACACACACACACACACACACACACACACACACACACACACACACACACACACACACACACACACACACACACACACACACACACACACACACACACACACACACACACACACACACACACACACACACACACACACACACACACACACACACACACACACACACACACACACACACACACACACACACACTCCTATCTAGATGCAACCAGGAACCAATAGAAGCACCAGAAATGCGAAATAAAATACAGAAATGCCAATAATGCAGTATTCGCCTTTTAAAACAATTTTTACAAAACAGTTTTAAAACAATTTCTATAGCCAAGCATCAATGTAAGATTATATCCATTTCACTATGTAGGTGGCACCACTGCTGCTGATATTCACTTTCCCAAAAATGTGGGCCGACCAAACTAACATCCACAAATGCATAATGCTACACGGTTTTTTTTTTACATTTAGAACTGATACGACGACCCCAGATGTGTTTTGGGGAAACGATTTTACCAGGATTCAAACGTTAACACAAAAACATGACAACAGGTTTGAAGCGATTAAGGTGTCGTGTAGCCCTATAATGAGGTCTCCAGCAACTTTGAATCCACGCGCTGCCTGACAAGTATGCCCTGCACTGTTTGAATGCGGGCAGTAGTGCATAAATCCGGGGTGGCCTAGTTAGCTGCATAGCTTAACTTAGCTAGTTAACATAATCTATTAATCGCCCCGCGCCTGCTTGGTAGCTATGTCACATTCAATTAAATCATATTTCTTTTAACATATTATTGTTGGGATGGGGGTTGAAACAATTCGAACATCTTAGACTTCGAGAAGTTTTGAGACGACCCCATACTCGACAAATATCGGCGCCACTGATTGTGAAGGTTCTCTAGAACGAGGTGATTAAATGTCGCACCTGATCAAGCCTGACCTGGCCATCTGGTATTTTCGAAATGTTTCAACGTTCAGTTCCCCGTTTTCCTATTAAGCTCCAACGTATTTCTCAAGTAAATAGTCGGTGCATTTCTCGTTATGGCGCATTCAGGTCTAACTGGTCAAACACATGTTCTGTGACTACAAATGCAAATGCGGCTTTGGTGGGTAGTCAGAATAACGCATCTGCATCTGCAGTACTTGCTCTATTTTGTTGCTGACAGATCACCAACAGCTAATCTTGTCATTGTGAAACATATTTACCATAGTGTTAGCTATGTTGTGGACACAGCAAAGCTTGACCCTCTGACTCTATAGAAGTGTTGACCAGTACTCAACATACGACAGGACCGGGGTATGACAAAGTCATGCTCTCGTGATATTTTATATCCTGACGTTATACACATACATAATATAAGATAATTCCTACCAAAATCAACATTTCATTTCCAGCAAACATTTCCAATTCCATAACAGTGATGATGATAATATTAATAATAAAAAAATAACGATAATAATAATAATAATAATAATAATAATAACAACAACAATGACAATTACAGTAATAATAATACAATAATAATAATAATAATAATAACAATAGCAATATGAGATAATCCACGTTAGACATGGGTATATTAAGCAGCAGTGGGTTGGAGAAATGCACGACTGAAAATGTTGAGCGTACCTGATCGTACATATTGCGTACGCCTGACCTCGATGAATACAAATTTGGACAAAACGACAGTGTCTTCTCAATGTGATAAATGAGATATGCTCTTTTGTGCCCGATGATGTCAGGGGTTGATGAGACACATGTGTCGGTGTGCTATGTGTGGTTAGGTGCGGTAAATATGTGTACACCCGAGAATACCTCTACCCGACGAGTCTATTGAGGTGTTTCTCACTGAACTAGATCGGGAGTCCATATGACGGGCGCCTCGCGTTGACATTCATTCAAACAGGTGCTTTGCGTCGTGTATACCTTCTTGGTCAGCGACAATGGACCCAACAGCGCAGATCGTGAATGAGCATTGTTGTCGGGTGTTTTGTATTGTATTGTTTCTACAAGGAGCCATCGTAGCTGTGTCGAGAACAGACGGAAGCATGACAAGTACAAGGTTGGTAGATGACGTCACATTGTGTGATTGTGAATGAGCATTGTTGTCGGGTGTTGTTTATTGTATTGTTTCTACAAGGAGCCATCGTAGCTGTGTCGAGAACAGACGGAAGCATGACAAGTACAAGGTTGGTAGATGACGTCACATTGTGTGATTGTGAATGAGCATTGTTGTCGGGTGTTGTTTATTGTATTGTTTCTACAAGGAGCCATCGTAGCTGTGTCGAGAACAGACGGAAGCATGACAAGTACAAGGTTGGTAGATGACGTCACATTGTGTGATTGTGAATGAGCATTGTTGTCGGGTGTTGTTTATTGTATTGTTTCTACAAGGAGCCATCGTAGCTGTGTCGAGAACAGACGGAAGCATGACAAGTACAAGGTTGGTAGATGACGTCACATTGTGTGATTGTGAATGAGCATTGTTGTCGGGTGTTGTTTATTGTATTGTTTCTACAAGGAGCCATCGGTGCTGTGTCGAGAACAGACGGAAGCATGACGTCATCTACCAACCTTGTACTTGTCATGCTTCCGTCTGTTCTCGACACAGCTAGATGACGTCACATTGTGTGAATAGACTAGCTGCGGATAACACTACACCAACTTGGGTCGATCTTAAATGTTTCGTGCTACACGACTGTCTGTAAATACCAACTATTATCAGACGTTGCATAGACTGGAATGATTCCAGTTATGTCATGGAATACATTCGTCGTCAAAATGTATACGAGTTTGAATAGTTTAATGTTTAAATGTTTAGTTGCACGTTAGTGAATACTACCAGATATAACGAACGCGCCTTGTATAAGACGTGATGTAGCTAAGCGTGTTAATATTATGTAACAATTATTGCATGAGTTGCTTCAGTGTGGTTTTATTTTATTCAGCACTTTGCAATCGGGCGAGGTACTTAGACGTTTACTAAGCAATTCTAATCCGGGAGTACGGCCGAATGTCGATGGTAGGTATAATGCACGTGGGAATATTTTATTTACATGAACAGTATGTTGTGCGTTGTACAATTGTACACTAAGCTGGGTGTATGGTTTCCTTCCATAATAATGTTTTTTAATAGTAAAACTAAACTCTGTATATACTTCATGCTATTTGCTACAATGTTTTTAGCTATTATCTGTTACAGTAATCTGCCCTTTTTATATTATAGTTAAACAACATATTTTTTTATTTAAGTGAAGTTCGGGGCCAAAACAGAGTATAGCCGTTAAATATTTTACAATTAAAAGGTGACAGACTGTATCACGCTTTATCAAAACTATTGGTAATCGCGATCATTTAAATTAAACAATACGTTTCGGATAACTGCAAAATATATCATTCCAGTGGTCTGCACCCCAGCTACAATAATAATGATAGTAATAATAACAATAATTCATGTAGCGCCTGAATCCACTTAAATAAACTGCTCTTGAGCGCTATAAATGAAATTGCATTAGATAAATATGCATATGTAATTAATAAAATAATCTATATAAAGCAAACCAGCTGATTAAAGCACAGGATTAATATATATCCAAAGAAACTGTAAAACATATTTATAAAACCTATATATAAAACATCTAGATACATAAAACACTAACACTATTAATATCTATATTGATTATTAAAACACATGGAAAAGTGACACATTCAATTTATTACCGGTAGGTCTTTAAACGTATATTACATGGGCTGATAGTATTGAGTGGTTTATTGCCATAGAGTGACTAGTGTATAGTTGGATGGTGTTTGAACTGATGTAAAGATTCCGTTTACAAAAGCCAATTGTGCGATTTCACTTGCCGTGGGGACAGTATGGCTTTCTTCCAACGCACGTATATCCTATGATAATGTGGCGTTCATTCACTTGGCGAGCACGACAGTTAATAATACCTGCTTGCACACACACACACACACACACACACACACACACACACACACACACACACACACACACACACACACACACACACACACACACACACACACACACACACACACACACACACACACAAACACACACACACACACACACACACACACACACACACACACACACACAAACACACACACACACACACACACACACACACACACACACACATTTTATGAATAGGTTATATCGCGTGTAGGCTTACATAATTGACGTAGGTTGATGTTTATTTAAACCTTCAAATAGCGCCTGTCGCATATGACCCCATATTGCATGTTTAGAATCGCTTCTACTTCACGGTCACACTGGAGGATATGTTCGTCAGTTACGTATATAACAAGTCCCAAGTTTTTTTATTAAATCAGCTGCGTTTCGTTCTTTACAACTAGATTTTGAGAGCATGAAAAACCCCATAATAAATGAAGCGCCAAACAAAGGAAGTAGATGGAAACGTTTACATAAAAACAAGTATTTGTATCAATATATACAGAACAGATAACTCAGAGTGTAATAAGCGGCTATGTGTAAACACGCAAAGCCGGGATATTATGCATAGAATTCTGAGCATATTCGCAAACATTGACCAAATAAATGGTTGTCTGACTAAAATTAAATATTGGCGCTTTGCAAGTAAACAGAGATTGGCCAAATTAGAATGTGTTGTAAATGTGTAATTGTCAAAAGTCTTTCTTTTAGCGTGTTAATATTTCCTTTGAGTAATATTCAAACATGCCTTTCCAACGCGTCAATGTTGTCGTTGTGTAACATCCAAAAATGTCCTTCCAACGTGTTAGTATTGTAGTCGTGTAATAGCCAAACATGCCTTCAACAACAGTGTTCATGTGACCAATGTGACAGTATAGTTGTTGTGTAATATTCAAATGCGCCTTTTCAACGTGTTAATATTGCCGTAGTATTATATTCAAACATGTTTCTTCTAACGTTAAATTGTCATTGTGTTATATTAAAACAAGCCTTTGTAACGTGTTTATATTGCCGTTGTGTTATATTCAAACATGTATATCTAAAGTGTTAATGTGGTAGTTGTGTAATAGTCAAACATGCCTTTCCAAATCTTCAATGTTGTCGTTGTGTAATGTCCAAACATGTCTTTCCAACGCGTTAATATTATAGTTGTGTATGCCTTCAATAGTGTTCATGTGACCAACTTGTTATTATTGTTGTTGTGTCATATTCAAACATGCCTTTCCAACGCGTCAAATTGGCGTTGTTTAATATAAAAAAAAATTATTCTCAACGGGTTAGTGTTGTAGTTGTGTAATAGCCAAACATGCCTTCAGCAGAGTTCATGTGACCGTCGTGTTAGCCAACGGGCTAAAACTGTCGTTGTGTAATAGCCAAACATGCCTTCAGCAATGTTCATGTGACCGTCGTGTTAGCCAACGGGCTAAAACTGTCGTTGTGTAATAGCCAAACATGCCTTCAGCAGTGTTCATGTGATCGTCGTGTTAGCCAACGGGCTAAAACTGTCGTTGTGTAATGGCGAAACATGCCTTCAGCAGAGTTCATGTGATCGTCGTGTTAGCCAACGGGCTAAAACTGTCGTTGTGTAATAGCCAAACATGCCTTCAGCAGTGTTCATGTGACCGTCGTGTTAGCCAACGGGCTAAAACTGTCGTTGTGTAATGGCGAAACATGCCTTCAGCAGTGTTCATGTGATCGTCGTGTTAGCCAACGGGCTAAAACTGTCGTTGTGTAATGGCGAAACATGCCTTCAGCAGTGTTCATGTGACCGTCGTGTTAGCCAACGGGCTAAAACTGTCGTTGTGTATTAGCCAAACATGCCTTCAGCAGTGTTCATGTGACCGTCGTGTTAGCCAACGGGCTAAAACTGTCGTTGTGTAATAGCCAAACATGCCTTCAGCAGTGTTCATGTGATCGTCGTGTTAGCCAACGGGCTAAAACTGTCGTTGTGTAATGGCGAAACATGCCTTCAGCAGTGTTCATGTGATCGTCGTGTTAGCCAACGGGCTAAAACTGTCGTTGTGTATTAGCCAAACATGCCTTCAGCAGTGTTCATGTGACCGTCGTGTTAGCCAACGGGCTAAAACTGTCGTTGTGTAATAGCCAAACATGCCTTCAGCAGTGTTCATGTGACCGTCGTGTTAGCCAACGGGCTAAAACTGTCGTTGTGTAATAGCCAAACATGCCTTCAGCAGTGTTCATGTGACCGTCGTGTTAGCGAACGGGCTAAAACTGTCGTTGTGTAATGGCGAAACATGCCTTTCCAATGTGTTAATGTTGTTAACCGCTTGCGCGAGTGTTTACTTAAAATGTTCTTCTGAGCACAACGCACTGTTGTTCACGCTGTACTGTCTTCACCTTTCTTCAGGTCCTCAAGTGATGGTCCGATGTGGCTTCCAAATAATCAGCTTCGGTCCTCTACACGAAGAGAACATGGTACGTAATAAAGCTGCATTACTGAACATCGAATATTAAAAGTAGCATTGACGTACTGATTCTTGAGAAAACCTATGTGATCCTACTGCGCCACACCTCAAATGGTACCATTTAATAGCCAACTTAGCTTACTCGTACATCATAATGAACCAATTCACGAAGTCTCGAACACCGTGTGGTTAGGTAAGGGGCCAACCATAAAATACGTCACGCTGCGGGTGGGGTGCCTGGGTTAGCGCTACGGAGCGTTATATGAGGTACGAGTGGAGTGGGGAACGTCTTGGCTAACGATAAGCTCGTTCATAAAAAAAATGTGCTTGCCTGTCGAGATCAGACTGATTGAATGCTTTGGGGTATATTTCAACTGAATTCGAACGGAAAAGGAATTATTACTCTACCATGTATCAGTGAAGTATACAGTGGATTGCAAAAAGTATGCATATGTGGTGACAAATAGATGTATGCATAATAAATGCGGGTCTTTCTCAAAAGGAACGCAGTTTTAAGGGGTGTACAGGCTAACGTTACGAAGCGTGACAAGTGGTGGATGGTCTAAAAAAAAGGCACAAAATAGCGTGACGTGCTGTATGGATAGTTCCTAAGGTCTGCACGTCACCATAAAATGACGTGAAAATAAATCAAGTAGCATTATTAGTGTCCACGACTGCCAAATAGTGGCAGTCTAGTTACCTGTCTCATTCACGTCACGTATTTATTGGGAAGGCGTCCACGTTTGAAGCACCTACATGTAAAAAGGTCACTCGTGCGAGAAAATGGCACTCACATGTAAAATAGCCGATCCAGATTAATTGGTCGTCAGGGGAGTATTTTGGGGAGGGTCATTGAGCCGTGCCCCTTGGTTTTTTCCGTATTTTTCCGTTCCACCGCTACATGGCAGCATGCTAAGCTAATGAAAGACATAGTTTGTAACCCCGCCCCATAGCGAAATCCTAGATACGCCACTTTTGGTCGTATTTAATATGTTTTATTTTAACCATAGCCGTTTGTCGATGTATTGCTGAACAAGACTATTGTGCCTCAACAATATGGGCTTTTGTGCGCATGCGTCGGGGTGGTACGAGTCCGTTACATCGCTCCACACATTTCACTCAACACAACATGTTCACCAACACAGCAAATGACCACAATTGGTACAACAACTCAACATAACCCACTGATCACGCAGAAACAGACAAACCAAACGACAACAAACGCAACTAATCAAAACAACGCCCTTTACCGCAACACATGAACCAAAATTTCAAAGATGGCGGACTACCACTGCCGGCGCCGTCCGGGTGAGTTCTTTTCATTTTATCGCTAAGCATTTCATTAGTAAGCTTACTTTTCTTCAAGTCGCCACTGTTTGCATTTGGATCTAACTTTCAGAAAACCATGCTACAAAATGTATTCCAATTCAGATGTCCCTTTAGGAAATATTCCCCTCACTTAGTCCCGCATTCCACGCGGATTAATCTTGGGCTAACGCAGATAATCACCGTCACTCTCCTAATAGCAACGATCATTGGAACATGTCAACGCGTATCTCGATCAAATCTCAAAATTAAACCAAAATATTATGCCCTAACTTTGAATCCCCGAATTAAATTCCCACCCAAAATCAAATTCAAATCAGACATTGTTACACATCTGTACCTCAGCAGACTGATAGCACTCTCAGGCGACATCCACCCAAACCCTGGCCCATACGGGCGCCCAATTCCAAATATTACCACTTCTCCATCAAGAAATGAGCAATCCATTTCTACCAACACCCAGTCTGACAGTTCCACGCTTACTACCCCAACACTCCACACATCACAAAATGCAGGCTTAATTTTCGCCCCAAACCCCCAAAACACTTCAACCCCCGAACGCCACAAGAAAACCCAAGGAAACACACTTAAAGGAACTTTGATAAACACCAACAGCGTTAAGAGCATAGAAAAAGCAACCCAACTAAAGGCAACTATTCAATATAATAATCCAGACATCATATTTCTAGTTGAAACTAAATTAGATGCAAACTATGCTACATACTCTTTCCTACCACCCAACTATGAGGCCATCAGAAAGGACAGGAATGTCCATGGCGGTGGAGTCCTTATAGCCTTCCGTGACAACATTGTAGCTGAACCCCTCCAAAATTTAAACTCAAATTGTGAAATAATTTGGAAAAAAATTCACTTTGCACGAAACAAATGCATATACTTTGCATCTTATTATCGACCCCCAAATGACCACCTCCAATCCCTTGAAGCTCTCCACGACTCCCTAACTAAACTATATAGATCACAAAAAACTCCCCCTAACGTAGTCATAGCTGGAGATTTTAACCTCCCTGATATCAACTGGACAAATCACCAGACCACTAATAACAGCACCGCCAGCAAGCATAACAAACTACTAGAAATAACTAACGACTTTGGGCTGCAGAACATGGTAAACGACCCCACACGCATTGCTTCTGGCAACATTCTTGACCTCATACTCACCTCAAATCCCTCCATTATCATCAACACCCACACCACTCCTGTATGAGCGATCACGAATCCGTGACCTTCAATGTCAACTTAAACCCAGTTCGCAACAAGAAACCCCCCCACCAAGTTTATAGTTACAAATCAGCAGACTGGGACCAACTCAAAGACGACATAGACAAACTAAATCTTGAGTACTTCGACATCGACCCCAACTCACAGGATATAGACATAAACTGGACCTTTTTCCGCGAACGTCTGACAACCTTGATTAACAAAAACATACCTAGACGATACACAAAAGCTAAAACCCACCTCCCCTGGATAACACGTGAACTAATTAGAATGCAGAGAAGACGAAACAAAAGCCACAAAAAGGCAAAGCAAACTGGACTAAACAGTGACTGGGAACAATTTAAGGAACTCCGAAAGCAAGCTACTAAAGCATTAGCAAAATCCTACAAAGACTATGTTAACAACCACATTGGAGACAGCCTGAAAACTAATCCAAAACGATTCTGGTCATTTATTAAGGCAAATAAACGAGAAAACATTGGCATTCCCACGCTTCGAGTAAACGACCAGCCAATAATAAATGATCGTGATAAACTAATGCTCTAAACAACCAATTTAGCTCTGTATTTACCCAAGAAAAGCACCCCATCCCCCAAATAGCCTCCTCTACTTACCCCAACATCCCCCTTCTCGAAATTGGCATAGATGGCGTAATAAAGCAGCTGGAAAATCTAAACCAGAATAAAGCTACAGGCCCAGATGAACTCCCAGCTAGAGTCCTTAAAGAAACTGCAAAGCAGATAGCTCCCATCATCACCCAAATTTTCCAACAATCATACAACACAGGTAAACTTCCTAATGACTGGCTACAAGCATTAGTAACTCCTATACACAAAAAGAGCCATAAATCTGACCCAGCTAACTACAGACCCATATCACTAACCTGCATCCTCTGTAAAGTAATGGAACATATCATCCTAAGCAACATGTGGAAACACCTGCACAAGCATAACATCATTCTCCACTTCCAACACGGATTCCAGTCGGGACTGTCTTGTGAATCTCAACTCATTGAGACAGTTCACGACTGGATGACTGCTATGGACAACAAGACCCAAATTGACGCAATCCTGCTTGACTTTGCTAAAGCCTTCGACAAAGTGCCTCACCTACGTCTTCTATAAAAATTGACCTCCTACGGAATCACTGGAAACACTCAAAATTGGATCAAATCTTTTCTATCCAACCGCAAACAGAGAGTCTCAGTTAACGGTGCCCTATCGGACATCACAGATGTCACATCTGGTGTCCCACAGGGTTCAGTTCTAGGACCTGTCCTCTTCTTACTCTACATAAATGACATAAATGGGAACATCAAATCTTCTATACGCCTTTTTGCAGATGATAGTATTATATATCGTAAAATTTCTTCCAAAACCGACCATGAAATTCTCCAAACTTACCTTAGCCAACTCCAAACATGGTCAGACAAATGGCAAATGGAATTTAATGTATCTAAATGCGTCCACCTTCCAATAACAAACAAAACTAAACCCAGCACACACAAGTACTTGCTTTCTGGCCAGCCATTATCCACCGTATCCAGCCACTCATACCTCGGAGTAAAATTGGATTCCAAATTAACCTGGACAAATCACGTCACTGACATAACTTCAAAATCTTCGAAATGTTTAGGCATGATTAAACGAACTCTTGGCCCATGTAAACCCGAAGTTAAGCAAAAAGCGTACAACATGTTAATCCGGCCAAAACTTGAGTACTCTTCACCCATATGGAATCCCCACATCTTTTCACAAGTTAAAAGCCTTGAAAGAGTGCAACACTCTGCTGCCAGATTTGTTAAAAATGATTACAGACGGAACACAAATCCAGCAGATCTAATTACTGCCCTTGGATGGCCAACCCTCGAACGAAGGCGCATTATCAAACAAGCCACTACCTTCTACAAAATTCTAAACAACATTATTGAGATCACCCCCCCTCCGGGCCTACTAACTCGCTCTCGAACCCGTGGACAATACATAGCCCCTAAGTGTCGTATAAATGCAATGGTTTTTTCATTTTATCCCAGAGCCATTCGCATATGGAATATGATTCCATCAAAAATTACCAACATAAAAAACCCAAAATCATTTCAAGAAGCTATTATGGAACTCCCTTTCACCACACCTCCTCACCTAAACTGCCTTTAAAACACAGTGCTCAGCGTAAACTTATCCATGGTGTGGGTATGGAGACTGTCTATGTGTGCATGTGGCAAGGCAGCGACAGTATCCATACACACAACCAACCTATTAAAAATGTTCGTTAAACATCCTATACATCAAATAAATAAAACTATCAGATAAAAACCAGTTCAGCAACATTAATGATACTAGTCTTTTAATCGAACGTACCACCCACAGCGCATGCGCACAGTCCACCACAAACTCCTGCGTTAGCCCAAGTTTGGGCTGTTTGGAGTAAACCACTTGAGACTTGAGATGATGTCGCGATTTTTGACGAAGAAGAGAAAACGCATCCAACAAGCTCAAACGGTTGGATGCCAGTTCCAAGCCGGCAACCTTAGAGATAAATGCAAACAAGAGTATGACTACGGCTGAAATATTGATGACATTGGCCGTGTGTGGCAGACTGGTTTGTATAACGTAACAATATCAAATGTGAACGTTTTGTCGGAAATGCTAGACATCAGAAATGGTTTTAAGACATACAATATTTTAGACGATTATTATGTCAACTGTGTTTTTACGGACATTACTCTATTTTAAAGAATGTACAATTGCCATTTTTAATATAAGTGCCCCTACAGCAGCCGAACTTTTGCCAAGATGCTTGGAATGAGCGTTCGTGAAGCTGGTGTACGGCTGACCCAGGAGAACGATCGCGTAAAAGGTCGCTGGCCGACAAAGAAATACAGAAGAGCAAATTAGAAAAGAGCAAAGCACAGCAATGTGTATCTCTGCGGAAAGAAAGTCGAGTACATGTACAACTTTGACACGGCCTGTTCACCGATGCGAGTGTTCGTAGACTCCGTGGTTTTCGGTCGCGATGCGTGGCCCGACTGTTGGTCGCGAGCATCGCGAAGCTGCTGATCCGCCGCCGCTTGAAGTGACTGGGAGGCTGCGCTTGGAGGAGTCGCGCGGTCCTGTCTCGAGCTGTACTGTCTCCGTGCGCTCCACACGCCGTAGCATACTTAATCGGAACATATCACCTAACATTCTCTACAACGCATATATATATATATATATATATATATATATATATATATATATATATATATATATATATATATATATATATATATATATATATATATATATATATATATATATATATATATATATATATATATATATATATATATATATATATATATATGCCCAAGATAGACCTGTATGATTTCGTTCGTTCAATGGAGCACACCGGAATTCCGAGGAGAAAATACAAGCTGTCTTTGTCTGATGAATTACGGCATGACAACAACAACAAAAACAACAATATACTAACGGAAACAGCACATTTAAACCACACACTACTTCGGTACAGCTTTGTGATAGTAGCAGTGTCCGTTGGAACGCATGTGCTTTTTTAAATTACATTTTATTTCAATATTCACTGTAATATTATATCTGATGATAACGGGTAATAACGTCATTGTTTTTGCGATCGCCAACTCAATATAGCAACTTTCCCTTTGCAATGTCCAAGCTCAGTCGGCCAAAAAAGTAGCACTGTGTTTCTCCGATTCAGGACTACCAGTTGAGCATCTACCTGCTACAGAAATGGGTTGATCCAAGACTGACATTCGAGCGTTTTGGTAACACCGACCACGTGCTCGTGTCGGCGAAGGACACTGAGCAAATTTGGAAGCCGGACTTGTTCTTCCCGAACGAGAAGTCAACGACCTTCCACCAGGTTACCATTCCGAATAAACTGATGCGCATCTACCACAACGGCACTGTCTTGTACACAACCAGGTCTGGTCACTCTTGTTGTTTTGTGGTGTTAGTTGTCACTGCTCGTTGTTGTTGTTGTTGTTGTTTTCGTCGTCATCGTTGTTGTTTTTGTTGTTGTTGCTGCTGGTTATGATGATGAAGATGATAGCTGTTTCTATCTACTATTAATTATGTTTTATCAATTGAATTATCAAGGACATTTTGTAAATATGTTTACATCTGATGTTTTGTTAAGCCGCGGTCGTTACTTTCCAACGAAGAATCGTTATCCCAGTCTTAAATCGTTTTCATTTTCGACGGCATATAATGTGTTTGTAGGATTACTCTAACGCTGGCTTGCAAAATGGATTTGCGCCGTTTTCCGATGGATCACCAACGTTGTTACGTGCATATTGAGAGTTGTACGTACATACTGATTGCAACAATCTTACACACACACACACACACACACACACACACACACACACACACACACACACACACACACACACACACACACACACACACACACACACACACACACACACACACACACACACACACACACACACACACACACACACACACACACACACACACACACACACACACACACACACACACACACACACACACACACACACACACACACACACACATATATATATATATATATATATATATATATTGATATATATATATATATATATATATATATATATATATATATTTATATATATATATATATATATATATATATATATATATATTTATATATATATATATATATATATATATATATATATATATATATATTTATATATATATATATATATATATATATATATATATATATTTATATATTTATATATATATATATATATATATATATATATATATATATATATATATATATATATATATATATATATATATATATATGTATATACATATATATATATATATATATATATATATATATATATATATATATATATATATATACAGGGGCGGATCCAGGGTTTACAAAAAGGGGGGTCCAAGGTAACGTATGAAGGGCCGCAGGAGCGAAACGAGGCGTGAATCGCCTCGGGGGGTGGGTGGGTGTGCTAGGGGTATCCCACTTCCCACCTATTTGACGTTTTTTAAACAAAGCGCTTGAAATTGTGTAATTTGGGACATCCATAATCTGGTTTTAAGTGAGTTAGGGTCTAATGTAATCAACCCAAAATTCAGACATGCGACGTCGTACGAATTGTCCGTATACAATTCGTATTTTCGGAAGGTATACGGCCTTCTGCCGTGTCCCGATTTAACACGGGTTTGCTGAAAATATAAAAACCGTGACAAATTAGTCCTGTGTATTTTCTTGTATTCGTCACATAAGTATAACTTCGAGCGTCAGATTTACAGTAGACGAGGTGCAACTACTTTTGAGTCTAGAGTTTCGGCAAAACGCAGCAGATTTTGTTTCGTTTACACCTGTACGTAGGCCTATTTACACCTGTAGGTAGGCCTATTCCAACGTACGTACGTTTACACCTGTACGTAGGCCTATTTACACCTGTACGTAGGCCTATTTACACCTGTACGTAGGCCTATTTACACCTGTAGGTAGGCCTATTCCAACGTACGTACGTTTACACCTGTACGTAGGCCTATTTACACCTGTACGTAGGCCTATTTACACCTGTACGTAGGCCTATTTACACCTGTAGGTAGGCCTATTTACACCTGTAGGTAGGCCTATTTACACCTGTACGTAGGCCTATTTACACCTGTACGTAGGCCTATTTACACCTGTACGTAGGCCTATTTACACCTGTAGGTAGGCCTATTTACACCTGTACGTAGGCCTATTTACACCTGTAGGTAGGCCTATTCCAACGAAGGAAATGCGGTGTGTCTGAAAATGTCCAAATGAAAAGACAATATTAAACTAGTTTAATCTGTCATGTGCCATTTATTGCAATATTAACTAAAACAACTGTAGTAATGCGAATGTTTAATAAAAAAACGAGTATATTTGCACACAAGGAGTCTAACGCGTCTTTTACTAAAACAGATCTATACGTATTCTCTATATTATTACTCAGCACATCCTTTTCCTAGGAAACTGTGTTTAACAGTTTCTCATCCAGCCCCTTCTGATAGTGGTTCTGAATGATATAATAAAAGTAGCTAGATTTCATATTACAGAAAGTCGTGGCATCAAGTTTGAACTGAAACAAGGTGTGATTGAAACTTTTAGACATATATGAGCCAATACCCCGAAAGGCTAGATTGGCCTCTCAATAGAGTCTATCCAAACTGTTGTTGCATTTTAAACTACTCTGTATAAAGCTTACCATTCGATTCATGATCTGAATTTGAATCGGGAGACATTCTGCTAAAAGTAGTAGTAGTATCATATAACAACAGTGAGTGCAAACCGGTAGATTAAATCGTTTGCTGATAATTTTGAGCCATATAAATTAAAACGCATCATACAAATACATACACCATAGAAAGAGGAACAATATGACATAACTAATTGACGTTGTGTACTTATATTACAAAACCCAAAAATGTAAATGTAGTGATTAGCACATCAATCTTTCATGCCATATTTCTGAATTCAAGACGCAAACCGGACACGGCAGATTTGATGTATAAACCTGGCTCTCAACATTGTGGTCTGTGTATCCCTCTTAACTCGGAGATCACGTTAAGGTCGGTCCCGTCTCAATTTGGGACGTTAAAGAACCACTGAGGTCACCTTGGCAATAAAGTTCTGAAAAGGCTAACTAGTTAAATGAGACCTCAAAAGTCCATAACATTCTAACCACAATATAATTATACAGACTATAGTCAGTTAATAGAACGTTGCCGGGTGCAGGAAACGACTAGATACTAGAAACTCTTTTTATATCAGCTATGTTTTAATAACTGTTGTTCGTCAGCAGATCTGTTAATCATTACACAGCAAGCTCCACTACTCGTTACTTTTTCCATTGTGATAATATTAGCACACCTGATTTGAGTCACGTTGATTATTGATGCAGTATGTAGCTTGAGAACATTTTCCATTTGTTCCTTTCTATGAACATTTGACAAACTGTTTCCAGATCAATCTCCATGCCGTGGTTCATGTTCATCAGGGTGGGCCCAGAAAGCCGATCTGCCCCCATCCTGTTGCGTAAGTTGTTTTTGACCCGTCGCAGGCAGGAAAATTAACCCTCTGCCTCACAACTTCTAACAGGAAGAGTGCAAACGATCCTCAACAGGGTGCGGATGTTCGGGAAGGTATCTTCATCTGCGTGCTCGAGACAGTCAGCCAGGTTAGGCGAGGACGATGACAGTGTGGGCTCTGTGGTTCTCCAATAACACTGTCATTCCTTCACATCAGCTCGCACCGAAGAGACGTTTGGCATGTCTGACTCACAGAACATCAATCCGTCGAAAACATGTTGTACATTTCCCGTCTCTGTATTGATCCCGGGGAGTAGAGCAAGCATATATATATACCATTCCTGCTTTCTGGGTTAAACCGATTGTGGAATTCGGCAGACAGGTGGTCATAAAACGGGATTGCCAGATTGCGCAGGTAGTGCTCCCGTGGGGATGTGCTGGGAGCATTGGCTCTTTGCATCTGCCGGGACGATCGGTGCTGAGATGGATGTACCAAGACGTGTGGCTAAACGTTTAACATCTTTGTACCATATATTGTACTCCTCTTCTACCTTCTGTCTCATCGTTACCATTCGTTCCCTGGTTTGGTCGATCATATTGTACGCTTGATACATATCTGAGTCCTTCTTTTGTAGCTTGGAGGCCATGGACCTGATATTCTCCAAAAATTCTTGGTTATGATGAATGCGATAAGTGACCAAGTGAGACTGGCTAGCAGCCATTGAGCCTTCGTCATGGTCTCCTCCTCCCAACTGCCAGTCCATGCAACCTCCTCGTAGATGTCATGATATTCAGACGGATGCAGTACGGTTTCCAGACATTCACACAAGAACACATACATGTCATAAAATGTGTCGTAGCATCTGTGACGCCCCCTCTCATCTGGTCTTGTACATTCCGACAATTTACTTTTTCGAAGAAAAGGAATTCTGTATTAAGGGTGTCGACCATGTTCCGGATGGCAGGTAGTCTCCAGGCATTGGCGGTGCTCAAATTGAGGATATGGCTGCTGCAGTGTATTTACTAAGCACATGGGCATAACTGCTTTATCCTCGCCTGCACGCCAATCTTATCCGAGGACATACACTGCGCACCATCGTAGCTTTGAACCCTGGCTTTACTGATGTCGATGTTATGATATTTCAGGCACTCTATGAAAGCATGAGCTATAACTTTAGTCCGTTGCCCTCTCAAGGTATATAAAATAAAAAACTCTTTGTCTTTACAGCCAGCCAGCATCCTCAGGCACACTGACATAACCTCCTGGTTACTATGTGGATTTGTGACCCAATTTGCCATGATAGAAAAGAAGGCATTTTCGTCTTCAAGGTTTCGTGTATTTTCCTTTCTAATGTATTCGGCTACAACATCAATCACTTCATTGTGGATGATTATTGATGTATACTGCGTTTTCTTCCTTCCGGTCTCAAGATGTTCTCGGAGTGTGTCGTCGCGTTGGGCCATCATCTCCAGAATTGTCTAGAAGTTCCCCCTGTTGGACGATGCACTTGTCCGATCATCCCTGTGGCCTCGAAGTGGCAAGCTTTGTTTTCCACAAAATACAACTGTTTCTACAATGATCTTCAGGACGTCAACGTTTTTCTTGTACATCTTCTGGTTGGACTGGGTCAATTAATTAATGAATTAATGAATTAAGCTCATGGGGCACGCTTTCCTTGGATAAATATAGCATAAGTCATAAGACGTAGACAGGTAACTTCTCGCATATGTCTGGCTTAAATAAAATATTTAGCAGGGGCTACTGCCATAATACCAACCAGACAGCATAAATCCTTGAAATACGACCGATAGGCCATTTTGAAAATAGCTTCGCCTATTAATGTCATAAAAAAATCCATCACTCCTCTTGGTTTTGTGTTAAAATTATCTCACTGACAGCGAAATGTGATTTTAAAACGTGTATTACTTACTATAATGATTAAGATTTTCAAAGACGTTGTTGATAGGATAGGATAGTTTCAATTTATATCCGTAAAAAAATTATTTTTAAAGTCTGGTCCGAAGAACTGATGCAGGCCATTTTCATCAAACGACCAGCGCGTTGGGCACATTTGCTGGATCTGCGCAATCTGCAGATTTTCGAGTATCCAAGGATTGCGCAGCGCAGTCGAGCGCAATTTGCAGATTGCACAGAACCAGCAATTTCGCCCAACACGTCTATGAGTATGTTCATTCTTTCGCGGGGAGACATGGTGAAACATGAGGTGGGCGTGTGTGCATACACGTGCGTGCGGTGTGCGTGTGCAGTGAATCTATGAACGACGTCACCGATAATGTTAAGAATAACTTTGGGGATCCCCTGGATGTTTAGCCTGCGCTAAATCAGTGTCTGAAAACGTCGGACTGGTACTAAGGAATTCGTACATAGTAAGCTACAAGTTTGAGCTTGTATTGTTTCTTGGCAATACCTTCGTCCCCCACTGACATACAATTGCAATGGATTTTTGGTACTCAAAAAGGGGATCCGCCTATGATATAATATATATATATATATATATATATATATATATATATATATATATATATATATATATATATATATATATATATATATATATATATATATATATTAACAAATTCGGGTTTAGGTGACGTTTGCTACCAGGTATATGTCGATTGGTTGCATACATTTTTTAATCTCAATTAACGGTCAACTAAAGTTAGTTTTTTGTCGTAAATAAAATAAAAGAAATTCCTAACTTGATGTTCGAATGTCTTATCCAATGTAATGTACGTGTTTTTCTGTTGAATATAAAATAGTGTCATCCACACAAAGAGATGCTGATAACCC
>OY759274.1:21417756-21437756 GCA_963662155.1 Lamellibrachia columna
TGTAAGGTGCTGCACAAACAATCGCGCAACACATTCTAGTAAACAGGTGAGTAAAAAACAGGAAAATAAGCATTTTGAGTTCACTTGAGCATCCTCACTGGTATTACACTTACAGTACCACTGGCAGATCGAAGTTTTGAAACAAGAAATAGTAATGTTATCCCACGCCACATTTCTACTTCGTCCCACTTCCTGTCTCGGTTGACGTGTTTCTGGGAACTAGACGCGCCCGCGCCCACACTTCAAGGAGCGTTTCCCAGAAATGCCCACCATTACCCGTCCGACCAGCGACGACGAAATGACGACGCACACTCGTTGATTACTCGGTGCACAGGGAACATGACAATGAACTCAACTCGTGTTGCCATCGCCATCGGCCATCGGCAGCGAGTGAAGCTTTATCGTACAGACCGGTACATATTTCACAAAACTGAAACCCTGTAGGCATTTTTATTAAAGCCTACAAACGACTTAAATGTGATTTGTGCGGAATCTAACACGTTATGTTGGCCAACTGTGGGAGGTCTCCTTGACAACCTAAATAAAAAGTACTAAAATGGCATCCGATTTGCACACGAAAAAAACACACTTTTAATTAGTGTAATAATAATTATATATTAACAACAGTTTTAGAGTGATATGAGTGTGGGGTTAAGAGGTCATAAATCGGGTGCAATTTTGTTTTTATAATTTAGGGGGTGAAGGAGCCCTCCGACGGTATGCCGACATCACGTTTGGATACAGCACACCCAAATCACCCTGAAACCGTTTGTTGGCAAGTTTTGCTAAAAAATGTTACGGGACCATTTTTAAGAGATATTTGGATTTCGGCACCAGTCTAGTATTGGTGTCGCGTGGTAGAACTGTATGGCGTTTTTCGTCTAATAATGACATGACGTGGATGAGTACGCAGGAGCATTGGAACACTCAGCCGTAATTCACCTGTTGTGCCGGTGCTATTTTTTTTATTCATCCGACTGTTTTCCTTGCACCACAGCCTGTACACGCAATGTATGGTCCTGCGAAGCACTACGGTCCTGAGTATACTGCGCAGAATAAATAAAACTGGTTTGATGTACTTGTGTTCGGTGAACAACCCGGCAGTAGAGGAGCTGCTAGGAGTGACGCGTTCCTAGCTAGAGCCCGGTCGAGATGAACAGCGACATTGACAAAACACAGTAGGCCACCACCACAGGACGCGTTGATGTTTCGTTTAAGTAGCGAAATGTCATTCCAAACCCTTACGTCATAAATCATGCCAACCTTGTACGCTAAATATCATGCTAACCTTTTATACATCAAAACACCGTCTGGCAGGTCACCGATGGTTCTAGTACATGACACATCGCGCCACGGAAGAGCAACGTTCCAAATTCAGTATAGTTCTTGAGACGCTCACCACGGGTCTGACAAAACCTCGTCAGATGTGTATCTTTGTTGCATGCCAGTCGATCACCTTTCTATCAAGTTATTATACATCCACAGATTTCATGAACAAAGAAACATTATTTTACTTTTATTAATACTGTTTGTAACACTAAACTGATTATACCTGTTGGTAATCCATTACCACAGTTGTCGGCTGTTGAATATTGGAGCTGGGGAGGGGGGGGGCGAAGTTGATGGCTGTGAATCATGGCCTCGGGTGGAGGTGGGGGGGGCGAAGTTGGTGATGTGAATCATGGCCTCGGGTGGAGGTGGGGGGGGGGCGAAGTTGGTGATGTGAATCAAGGCCTCGTGTGGAGGTGGGGGGGGGGCGAAGTTGGTGATGTGAATCATGGCCTCGGGTGGAGGTGGGGGGGACGAAGTTGATGGCTGTGAATCATGGCCTCGGGTGGAGGTGGGGGGGGGGCGAAGTTGGTGATGTGAATCATGACCTCGGGTGGAGGTGGGGGGGACAAAGTTGGTTGCTGTGAATCATGGCCTCGGGTGGAGGTCGGGGGGACGAAGTTGATAGCTGTGAATCATGGCCTCGGGTGGAGGTGGGGGGGGGACGAAGTAGGTGATGTGAATCATGACCTCGGGTGGAGGTGGGGGGGGACGAAGTAGGTGATGTGAATCATGACCTCGGGTGGAGGTGGGGGGGGACGAAGTTGGTTGCTGTGAATCATGGCCTCGGGTGGAGGTGGGGGGGGGACGAAGTTGGTTGCTGTGAATCATGGCCTCGGGTGGAGGTGGGGGGGGACGAAGTTGATGGCTGTGAATCATGGCCTCGGGTGGAGGTGGGGGGGACGAAGTTGGTTGCTGTGAATCATGGCCTCGGGTGGAGGTGGGGGGGGACGAAGTTGATGGCTGTGAATCATGGCCTCGGGTGGAGGTGGGGGGTACGAAGTTGGTTGCTGTGAATCATGGCCTCGAGTGGAGGTGGGGGGGACGAAGTTGATGGCTGTGAATCATGGCCTCGGGTGGAGGTGGGGGGGGTGACGAAGTTGGTGATGTGAATCATGGCCTCGGGTGGAGGTGGGGGGGGGGGGCGAAGTTGGTGATGTGAATCATGGCCTCGGGTGGAGGTGGGGGGGGGACGAAGTTGGTTGCTGTGAATCATGGCCTGGGATGGTGGTGGGGCGGGACGAAGTTGGTTGGTGTGAATCATGGCCTCGGGTGGAGGTGGGGGGGGGACGAAGTTGGTTGCTGTGAATCATGGCCTCGGGTGGAGGTGGGGGGTAACGAAGTTGGTTGCTGTGAATCATGGCCTCGGGTGGAGGTGGGGGGGGGGTGACGAAGTTGGTTGCTGTGAATCATGGCCTCGGGTGGAGGTGGGGGGGGGGTGACGAAGTTGGTGATGTGAATCATGGCCTCGGGTGGAGGTGGGGGGGGGCGAAGTTGGTGATGTGAATCATGGCCTCGGGTGGAGGTGGGGGGGGGGACGAAGTTGGTTGCTGTGAATCATGGCCTCGGGTGGAGGTGGGGGGTAACGAAGTTGGTTGCTGTGAATCATGGCCTCGGGTGGAGGTGGGGGGGACGATGTTGGTTGCTGTGAATCATGGCCTCGGGTGGAGGTGGGGGGGGGGCGAAGTTGGTGATGTGAATCAAGGCCTCGTGTGGAGGTGGGGGGGGGCGAAGTTGGTGATGTGAATCATGGCCTCGGGTGGAGGTGGGGGGGACGAAGTTGATGGCTGTGAATCATGGCCTCGGGTGGAGGTGGGGGGGGGGCGAAGTTGGTGATGTGAATCATGACCTCGGGTGGAGGTGGGGGGGACAAAGTTGGTTGCTGTGAATCATGGCCTCGGGTGGAGGTCGGGGGGACGAAGTTGATAGCTGTGAATCATGGCCTCGGGTGGAGGTGGGGGGGGGACGAAGTAGGTGATGTGAATCATGACCTCGGGTGGAGGTGGGGGGGGACGAAGTAGGTGATGTGAATCATGACCTCGGGTGGAGGTGGGGGGGGACGAAGTTGGTTGCTGTGAATCATGGCCTCGGGTGGAGGTGGGGGGGGGACGAAGTTGGTTGCTGTGAATCATGGCCTCGGGTGGAGGTGGGGGGGGACGAAGTTGATGGCTGTGAATCATGGCCTCGGGTGGAGGTGGGGGGGACGAAGTTGGTTGCTGTGAATCATGGCCTCGGGTGGAGGTGGGGGGGGACGAAGTTGATGGCTGTGAATCATGGCCTCGGGTGGAGGTGGGGGGTACGAAGTTGGTTGCTGTGAATCATGGCCTCGAGTGGAGGTGGGGGGGACGAAGTTGATGGCTGTGAATCATGGCCTCGGGTGGAGGTGGGGGGGGTGACGAAGTTGGTGATGTGAATCATGGCCTCGGGTGGAGGTGGGGGGGGGGCGAAGTTGGTGATGTGAATCATGGCCTCGGGTGGAGGTGGGGGGGGACGAAGTTGGTTGCTGTGAATCATGGCCTGGGATGGTGGTGGGGCGGGACGAAGTTGGTTGGTGTGAATCATGGCCTCGGGTGGAGGTGGGGGGGGACGAAGTTGGTTGCTGTGAATCATGGCCTCGGGTGGAGGTGGGGGGTAACGAAGTTGGTTGCTGTGAATCATGGCCTCGGGTGGAGGTGGGGGGGGGTGACGAAGTTGGTTGCTGTGAATCATGGCCTCGGGTGGAGGTGGGGGGGGGTGACGAAGTTGGTGATGTGAATCATGGCCTCGGGTGGAGGTGGGGGGGGGCGAAGTTGGTGATGTGAATCATGGCCTCGGGTGGAGGTGGGGGGGGGGACGAAGTTGGTTGCTGTGAATCATGGCCTCGGGTGGAGGTGGGGGGTAACGAAGTTGGTTGCTGTGAATCATGGCCTCGGGTGGAGGTGGGGGGGACGATGTTGGTTGCTGTGAATCATGGCCTCGGGTGGAGGTGGGGGGGGACGAAGTTGGTTGCTGTGAATCATGGCCTCGGGTGGAGGTGGGGGGGGGGACGAAGTTGGTTGCTGTGAATCATGGCCTCGGGTGGAGGTGGGGGGGGACGAAGTTGGTTGCTGTGAATCATGGCCTCGGGTGGAGGTGAGGGTAACCAAATCTGCACCTGGATTCTAGCAAACATTGGATACACATTGGGGGGTGGGGGTGGGGAATATAGTCTCTTCATCCAAGTTACTGGAGGGGCAGACACCCATTGGTTCCGACGCCTTTGTTGGTCTACTATCTTAGCGATTCCTCTAAAAAAAATTTAGCTAGGTGTTGAATCGCATTATGTCACGCATCGGAGTGTTTCCTGTGGAAAGAAGCCAATATGTGCGTGATGCATCACCCTGATGTGTGTCCCGCGTAGTTATATACGTCAACAGAAAAACAATGATTCACCGAATTCTGAAATAATACAAGCCGGTAATTTATATTATTAATGGTTGATATTTAGTTTAGCGTTTTAGCTGATGCGCTTGATGCAGCAATATATATATATATATATATATATATATCCCTCTTTGTATTACAGTCCGCGTGTCTCCCGTTGGCGACTTTTGCTGACAACAATGCGGGTCAAATGGCGAAAACTGTATATATAAATATATATATATATATATATATATATATATATATATATATATATATATTTATATATATATATATATATATATATATATCTGCCTGATGGACACACACTGATAATGGCATTTTGTATATATATATATATATATATATATATATATATATATATATATATATATATTATATATATATACATATGTTAATATGTTAATTATATATATACATATATATATATATATATATATATATATATATATATATATATATATATATATGTACAAAATGTGTGTCCATCAGGCAGAGATGTGTGGTATGTACAAACATACCACTATCAATGTGTGTCCGTCAGGCAGAGATGTATGGTCTGAGGAAATGGGCCTTGCCTTGGAAACAACACGAATTATCTTGCATATATATATATATATATATATATATATATATATATATATACTCACTATATATATATAATATATATATATATATATATATATATATATATATATATATATATATATATATATATATATATATATATATATTTCACGATGTATCATATAAAACTTATACACATTTTCAGAAGAAAAAATTGGCAGGCAATAGTTCCAATGCATATGTTCCCTAGATTGAGATGAGGGTCCTGGATCTCCGATCTAGATTAAACTCCATAGTATGTGGTCCCCCGGCCTCAACCCAGAGTACACGAGCAATTATTTCTGAACAATATAACATTAAACATGAATAACCGTAGCCCAATGGGTAGTATGCCTGTGTGAACATATACCAGTGATTACCACATCTGTACGAACATAGACAAATGAACATCACGCACATATGGTTATACACCAGTAACCATCACACCAGTATAATCATACCCCAGTGAGTATCATACATATACGAACGTATCCAGTGAGTGTCACACCTGAATGATCATACCCAGTGAGTGTCACGTATGTATAAACATAGACCAGCGAGTATCACACATGAACATACCACAGTAAGCATCACACCAGTATGGTAATACTCAGTGAGTGCCGCACCTGTATGAACATACCCCAGCGAGTAACACACTTCTTGTGAACTTATCCCAATGAGTATCACAAATGTGTGAACTTACCCAGTGAGTGCCACATCTGTATGAATATATCATAGTAAGCATCACATCAATATTATCATATCACAGTGAGTATCACACTTGTACGCAATTAAACCAGTGCGTGCCACACCTGTACGTATATACCACAACGAGCACCATACTTGTGTGAACTTACCCCAGGGAGTATCACTCCTGTATGAACATACCCTAGTGAATACCAAACCTGTATGAACATTTTCAATATAGTACAAAATGTGCAAGAGCATAACCCAGTGAGAACCAGACATGTATGGACATAGACCAGTGAGTATCACACTTGCATTAACATACCCCAATTAACCTCATACCTATATTATCATACCTCCGTGAGTATCACACCTGTATTGTCATACCCAATGAGTATCACACATGTATGAACATGCCCCAGTGAATATCACACATGTATGAACATACAGCAGAAAGTATCACATGTGTATGAATATGGATCAGTGAGTATTACACATGTATGAACATAGAGCAGTAAGTATCACACTTACATGATCATAATCCATTGAATACTATTCTGAAATTCATATGCTTTTTCTTAATCTAAGTAAAACGTATTCGAAATGCTCATGTACAATTGCGGGAAACCGTATTATCCGCTCGGAGGCAGGGGTATCACTGACCCCCGTCAACTCGTTGTAGCCGCTTCTGGCGGAATCTAGAACAAGGAAGATGATTAATTTGACTAACACTACATGCACAGCACCTGTTGCGTCTGGGGAGGACAGGGAGGTACACTCAGAAGAATGTATGAAAACGTACCACAACTCACTATTATATATATTTTAAGATATGCATGTATAATGGACTCCCTCGCAAATACACTTGTCACAAATAACGAAACCGGAACAAAGTAAAGTAGGATGTTAATATACATTAACAAATCAATATAAAAAACTGTATATTAATTGTGGCGTATCTAGGATCTGACGAAGGGTAGGCCAAGGCGGGCCAAGCTTAGTCACGCATTAATTAGCCATGCTACAAAGTAATGGCGCAACAGGGTATAAACGAGAAAAATAAAAAATAATTAAGCCAAAGGAGGACATGGCCCAAACGGTCATCTAAGTACGCCACTGAACATTAACAATCGTGCACAGTAAGAACGGAACGGCAACTATCAGTGTTTGTTCGTCAGGAAGAGCTGTATGGTCTGTACAAACATACCACTATCAGTGTGTGTCCGTCAGGCAGAGGGCAGATATATATATATATATATATATATATATATATATATATATATATATATATATATATATATATATATATATATATATATATATATATATACATATATATACATATATATATATATATATATATATATATATATATATATATATATATATATATATATATATATATATATATATATATATATATATATATATATATACATATATATATACATATATATATATATATATATATATATATATACATATATATATATATATATATATATATATATATATATATATATATATATATATATATATATATATATATATATGGTCTATACAAACATACCACTATCAATGTGTGTCCGTCAGGCAGATATGTATGGTCTGTACAAACATACCACTATCAATGTGTCCCCGTCAGGCAGATATGTATTGTCTGTACAAACATACCACTATCAGTGGGTGTCCGTCAGGCAGATATGTATGGTCTGTACAAACATACCACTATCAGTGGGTGTCCGTCAGGCAGAGATGTATGGTCTGTATAAAAACAATCCACTATCAGTGTGTGTCCGTCAGGCAGAGGTGTATGGTCTGTACAAACACACTACTATCAGTGTGTGTCCGTCAGGTAGAGATGTATGGTCTGTACAAACATACCACTATCAGTGTGTGTCCGTCAGGCAGATGTGTATGGTCTGTACAAACACACTACTATCAGTGTGTATCCGTTTCCGAGCGTCAGTTCCGTGACAGTATTGTTATTACAGTTTAATATTGTTATTACAAAACGCGTTTCCATGACAATATCACCGCTATCACTATACATTAGCATTCCGAGCGCCGTTTCCCTGATATTATCATGGGTTTCGCTAAACATCAGTATTCCGAGGGCCGTTTCCCCGACTCTTTTTGTAATGCATCGGTATTCCAACCGCCGGTTCCCTGACATAATGACCGCTTTCGCTAAACATCAGGACACCAAACACTGTTCGCTGACATTATTACCACTTTGGATGAACACCGGGATTCGGAGCGGCTTTTCTCTGACATTATCACCGAGCGCGGTTTCCCTGACATTATCATCCCTTTCGCTAAATATCTCGATTCCAAACGCCGCTCACTGAAATTGTCACCGCACTCGATAGACATCGCTATTCCAAGCACCGTTTCCCAGAAATTATTACTGCATTCGCTAAACATCGGTATTACGAGCGCTGTTTCCCTGATATTATCACCGTTTTCGCTCAAGCAAAATCGGTATTCCTATCGCCGTTTCCCTAACGAAACCAGCACTTTGCTAAACATCGCGATTCCAAACGCCGTTTGGCTGATATTATCACCACTTTCGCTAAACATCGGTACTACGAGCGCTTTTTTCCTGATATTGTAACCATTTTCGCTAAACGTAGGCATTCCGAGCGCCGTTTCTCTGCCATTACGACCGCCTTCGGTAAACCTAGGTATTCCGAGCGCCGTTTCTCTGACATTATCATTGCTTTATGTTGGTATTCCGAATGTCTTTTCTCTTATATTATCACCAAGCGCCGTTTCTGTGATATGATCATCACTTTCGCTAAATATCTGTATTCCAAGCGCCGATTCCCTCACATGATCAGTGCTTTCACTAAACATCGGTACTACGAACGCTCTTTCCCTGATATTATCATCGCTTTCGCTAACATCTCGATTGCGAGCGTCAGTTCCCTGACAGTATTACCGTGATGGTATACCATCGGTATCGCAAGCGACGTTTCGATAATATTTTCATCGCTTTCGTTAAACATCAGAGTTTAGAGCGCCGTTTCCCCGACATTATTATTACATTAATTAAACA
This sequence comes from Lamellibrachia columna, assembly GCA_963662155.1. Lineage (NCBI taxonomy): Eukaryota > Metazoa > Annelida > Polychaeta > Sabellida > Siboglinidae > Lamellibrachia > Lamellibrachia columna. The sequence goes on from OY759274.1 coordinate 21,426,842, forward strand.
TCCGAACCTATTTTTCTGGCATAATTAACGCTTTCACTAAACATCGGTACTACAAGCGCCGTGTCCCTGCTATTATAGCCGACTTCGGTAAACTCAGGTACTCCAAGCGCTTTTGCGAAACATCGGTATTCCGAGCGTCAGCTCCGTCACAGTATCAACGCTTTCACTAAACATCGGGATTCCAAGCGTCGTTTGGATGACACTATCACCGCTTTCGCTAAACATCGGTGCTACGAGGGCCGTTTCCCTCATATTATAATCACTTTCGCTAAACGTCGGTATTCCGAGCGCCGTTTCTCTGCCATTACGACCGCCTTCGATAAATATAGGTATTCCGAGCGCCGTTTCCTTGACATTATTAACCCATGGCAAAAGTTCAGAACCCCAAGAGCGGTTCACTGACATTATTACCGATATAGCTAAATGTCGATATTCCGAATGCGTTTTCTTTGATATTATCACCAAGCGCCGTTTCTCTGACATGGCCATCGCTTTCGCTAAATATCGCAATCCAAGCGCAATCCAAACATCGGTACTACGAGCGCTGTTTCCTTTATATAATCACCGCTTTCGCTAGTATCTGGATAGCGAGCGTCAGTTCCCTGACAATATTACCAAGATGATATGACATCGGTTTTCCAATCGACGTTTCGTTAATATTATCACCGCTTTCGATAAACATCGGCATCCAGAGCGCAGTTTTCCCGACATTATTATTACATTAATTAAACATCAGTACTCCGAGCGTCAGTTCCGTGACAGCATTGCCATCATAGTTTAACATCGGTATTCCGAGTTTCCCTGACAGTATCCCTGCTTTCGCTAAACGTCGGTACTACGAGCGATGTTTCCCTGATATTATAATAACTCTCGCTAAACATCGGTATTCCGATAGCCGTTTCGCTGCCAGTATAACCGCCTTTGGTAAACATAGGTATTCCGAACGCCGGTTTCATAGGGTCCATTCAAAAATACGTGACAAGGAGGAGGAGACTGTGTTTACATTAATGTTACCTAATTCAACTAAGGTATACATTATTTTATATGAACATATTTGACTCAGAAATTTCTTAGTCATTAATCAAAGCAACGATGAAAATTAGGTGATTGATCAAATCAATAAAAATAAGGTTCGCTGATCATGGGGGTAGTTGTGAAGGGGGTTTCGATCCAGTGTTACGGTATATTACATAGGGGTGGGGTGTGTTAAATTTGTAAGCACAATTTTTTTAATTACCCTATACATACTTAGTTTTGTATGAGGATGTCAACGTGGTGAATACTCATGTAGTAGTAGTAGTAGTAGTAGTAGTAGTAGTAGTAGTAGTAGTAGTAGTAGTAGTAGTAGTAGTAGTAGTAGCAGCAGCAGCAGCAGCAGCAGCAGCAGCAGCAGCAGCAGCAGCAGCAGCAGCAGCAGTAGCAGCAGCAGTAAAAGCTTTATTTCACGATGGTGACCATGTCACGTTTATCGCGTGATTTTCAATGGGCAATCAATCACATCCACCCTTACATGCACAGTTGTGTAACGAAGATAACGTATGCACATCAAAACAATATATAAACAAAATAACACATAGATAAATACCTGCCTAAAACGTGTCACGTACAACTTGCCTAGCTCGCCACATAAACAATAATGCAAAATCTAGTCAATAACTTATAATCAAATTGAATTTTCAAAATACGTCCATAATTAGCTACATATTGTAGGTTCCAGTTACACATATACGAAAGCGCATTTATTACACAAATAACTTAGAAACAATTGAGCGATGTTTTGTTAAAAATAACGGATTGATATGCAAACATTATCCTGAAACATTATCTATGACCACATAATGCTGTATTACGACATTCTCTGTGCTTTAAATTTACCAAGGACCAAGAAAAATTATTATCGCCTGAAATAAAGACCATCTAGATAACATGATGCAACTAGAACATGACACTAATATAAACTGATATATCCACTTATCTGTCCAACGTTCGCGTGGCGCCCGTGTTGCCCGAGGTTTGAACTTAGGCCTTCCTCGCCGCTGGGATGGCTTCCATCTGGGTCTTCCTCGCCGGGCCTTCTAGACACTTACGAATGATGTTGTCAGGATGCCATTGATGACGTCACTCAGCAGTCATGTGGCTGTCAACAACAAAAATACAAATGGCCAGTTATCGAGGAAATGAAGTGTTTTGGCAAGAATGAATTCACACAATGACCGCAGAGCATTGTTATTTTATTCCAAATGCTGTCGTTGTTCTCTAACCAGACTCTCCTCGCTAGGCGTACCTACCACCTAGCGGAGTTCACTGGTTTGCTCAAGCTTCCCGATGGTGGCGCCACTCAGCATACGAAATGTTGAATGGTACCACTGGTGGAGAGTTTGTGGTTTGTTGTGCGGCGGTTTATTCACTAGGTGGAGCGACAGTCTTCTCTTCTCATCGCGTTTGTTTTTCGCGTTTTGTGGGCGGTTTGTGACTGGATTACATCAGTGCTATGTTTATTTCGGCGACTTTTGATGGCTCTGAGGAACAGCGGTGATAAGGCAGCTCCATGGACCAGTCCTAATCCCGATGGAGGGGTGTGGCAGTAAAGTGAGGTAGGACGGTGGCCCCCCCCATAATGTGGAAGGTGGGAGGATGTCCCCCATGTGAATGGTGGGAGATTGGCCTTATGAAATGGTGGGAGGTTGGAGGTTGTTCTCCAAAAGAAGTGAGAAATGATCTGATCAATAGGATGTGGAAGAAGGGAATTACACAGTGGTTGGAGGTTGAGGCCCCATGTCTAGCTTGCCAAGTGAAAGTGGAAATAAAGATAACAACAACAACAATAATATCAATAATAAAACTAACACCAACAAAAACAATAATAATAATAATAATGATAAGAAAAACGCATCAAAACAAAAGAAAACTATTAGTAATTCTTGAAATCGGTAAGCTGCATTAAATTGGGCAACAGACGAATGAATGCGTCAAGGAAATATGGAAGGAAACATGGTTATAAAGATAAGTTTTAAATTTATGACGAAACTGTACTATGTTTCTACTGACCTAACACAGAGAGGGGTTGGCGTCCAAAGAGTTACTGCGACAACAGATAAAACCTTAGTTCCAATGTTAGCTTCGACTCTAGGAACAAGAAGTCTATCAGAACTAGATGACCGAAGATGTCTTGGTTTTCTTAGTAGTGGATGTGAATACGCCGCTTGCTTATACGAAAATGCCTGATAGACAGTAGCAAAGATATAACGTCGTGCGCAATCACGACGGCATATACTGCATATCTAGACTAAAGAGCATGGCAATAAAATAAACTGATATGCATACTTATGTGTTCGACGTTTAAGTAGCGTTCATGTTTTCCCGCGATCTGCTCTAGCAACTAAGTCTACGGTCCCACGCCGGGCCGTCTTGACGCTTACTTACGTGTTATGTAGTCAGGGCGTGGTTTATGACGTCATGCAACGGCAGTCACGTGACAATTCCGTTGAACATAACCATCGTTTGCCGTCCCGCTAGGTTTACTTAGCACCTAGCGGAGTTCGACGGTTTGCTGTTGAGCGCCAGTTTCTGTTCACCTCGTTTGTTTTATTCATTTTGTGGGCGATCTATGCTGATTTTAAATCACTGTGCCACATACAGTGCTGGTACATGTATATAGTTTGTACTTGAGTGTTGTGCTTTTTTTGCTTTTTCGTGCTTTATGAAAAGTAACACTTGAAATGAAATAAAAAATGTTTCATTGATGTAGAAAAGTAGCCAACTATGTGTTTGGGAAAATTACGTCGATGGATCTCTTTTAGTATCAAACTTCGATGTCTTGAGATGGTTCCTAAAGATATAACCATTGTCGCACTTTCTTCAAGCGGGATTAATCACACCAATCGTACAATAGAGGACCTCATTCCAGATAATACTAATCGTCGTGCGTCTTAATTGTACGACCAGTTCCACTTTAGTCAATTGCGGTATTTTGCCTTGGCCTTGGAAGACAATGTTGTTAAATCTTCTCTTGCAATATCTTTTTAAATCTTATTAAATCTTGTTAAATATTGTTAAATCTAGTTAAGTCTTGTTAAATCATGTTATATATTATAACATCTTGTTAAATATTGTAAAACTAAATTCATTCTTGTTAAATCGGTTAAATATTGTTAAATCTTGTTATGTCGTGCTAAATATGGTTAGATTCTAGTGTATGCCCACCCCTATCTTCCAATATATTCCTGGCATCCAAGAGACACAGAACACGTTTGACAATTGCTGAGCCTTTGGTGGAATAAGGTGGAACAAGTATACAAAGAAATAAATCGATTGTCAGATCTGAGGCATCGATTTTTACAGTGGGCAGTATACATCATTAGTCCTACAGTGAATTGCGTTAAGAGGGATGCGAGAGAGGCTGTGAATGATGACAAGTGCTGCCGCTAGGGAGCAACGGAAGAAGAAAACATCCGATGCAGTACATTAATTAGTCGGCCGTACCGCTTGAATTAGATACAAGAGGACGAACACGTACATGTAGAGACTACACTCTAGCACATGTGGCGACTTCATCCGACATCAGTGACAAATTAAATGGCCGACTGACCTTAACGTCGTTGATGACATAATCGAATAGAGCAGTCGGCTGCTACGAAGGGCTGGGCTCTGGTCCATGCCGTAGAGCAGAAGGCGGCCATCGGAGTTGTCTTCCGTGCAGGTCGTTACCACACGGTCCACCGCAAGTCACGGTACGGGAAGGCTCCATGTTATCTCAGTGGTGCTGTAAAGCTGCGGGTTTTATCACGTATGCATTAAGAAGACATTGTATACGAACTGGATAGAAACCGATGGCGCGGGGAACACTGTATAGTTCAAAGATGCCGGAACATATGCGATCAGATATGGTAATGTCGCCCAAACAGCGACGAATCCCATTACAGTGGAATGGAACCTGGGGACATTAATGTTTAGTGTCCTGGTGACGTGCAATATTATTTGTGCTGCCCGCTGACCTACATAGACTGTGTGCAATGCCTGACTAACCAGGTCCCTCACCGAAGGGTCCCCGACAATTGAGAAAATATGCGTGTCACGCTTTGTTTGCTCAGAAAAATTGTACAATGCCTATGTTACGCTATATGATGGTGTATTGCTTGCTGGCATGACATAGGTTTTGATTGATTTATTGATTGATTGATAATGTTATTTTCACTCGGTAACATACTTAGTTATACACTATTTTTGATGGCCGAGCCATTCCGCATCATTTACATATCAATCGTACAATATTATTATATTAACAATATTAACAATAATTAAAAATAAAATGATGATATGCATAAAATAAAAAAATAAAAAAACAGAGAATATTTAAAGTGGTGGTGTAGCACTCAAATATTTGTGTAGTGACGTCTTGAAGGTAGCAACAGACTGGCTGTTTTGAATGTCATGTAGTAAGCTATTCTAAAACATCAAACAGGACACACTGAAACTGCATTGATAGTAGGCAGTTCTGGCTTTAGGTGGTTTTGGCTGTGAGGCATTTCTTGTATTATAGGAGTGACTATTTGATGTACCCATGTTACACAAATATTGTGGTGCTAGACCATTCATACATTTGTATGTTGTAATTCTTACTATTCATTGAACGCTGTATTTTCTTGTTTTTCATGGCACCCTGCATCGACAACAACTTGTGAATGTTTTTGCTCATGCACAGTGAATAAACGTTAAGGTACTGTACATGGTTAACACCATAGTCAATACCACATCTCGGTCTGCGTCTTTCACGCACTCGGTAAGTACACCGAAAAACAATGTGTACCAGCCCCCCCCCCCCCAATACACGCACACTATAGATCCAGCAATGAATGCGTGCAGCGGAAGAATATTCAGTGCGTGAGATTCAGTACATTCAGTCACAGCGATCTCTGTCTTTGTACACGGCATGTGGTCTCGTTCATAGGACAATTACAAGAACACATCGGATGCTTGTGAAGACGTTCCCAATGGACGTGATGGAAGAATAGAAAGTAGTGGGATAGGATGGCTTGAAGCGTGTGATGGAGAAGAAACGGCGATAGACAGGGGACGTTGGAACATCATTGTGGATTCAACTCTTCGTATATGAGCTGGAACGCCCGAACCTTCTTCCTTATTTCGCAACGTTCAACCCGTGTGCAAACCGCACCCTGATATGGTTGCGAAGGTCGCGGATAATGGACATTATCGCTAATGAACGCAATTAATACATTATCAATGCAAATTTTCATTATATGCGCAAGGTTTACAACAATTGATATATTATAATATAAACTATCGACCAGTTCATCTGTCAGGAGAAATGCTGCGATTGCCGCCGAGTTGCTATTGATCAGGCTGACAAAATGGAGGAGCTTGCGTAGTCAAGCGTCTTTTATTACGTCGCTCGTAAGCGGTCACGTGCTAGTACACGTGAAAACGTTACGTGAATCCCTATCGCGTTACGTGAATCCTTGTAACGTGAATCTCTCTCGTTACTGAGAGGAAACCGACGCAACTTCTCGATGACATTTTAGCATGTCAAAATATCTGCAAAGCAAATTTGTCCTATTGTAGTGGACCCATATTCTAGTTCATTATATGATTAGTTGCAACGGTACTTGAGCAAGCTTTTATTATGTAGGTGTGGTCGCTAAAATGTCACCACTGTTTCCATCTTTTTCCGGCAGGTAGACAAGCAACTCTAGATATTTGCGTGTTGTTAATACATTGCCCATAGGTAGATCAGAGGTCAGTGGTCCTAGGGGGCGACGGAACGAGGCGAGTGGATCTACGCAGCTGGAATGAGGTATTGCCAGACTGCCCCCGAAGTTAACTTATTAATACGTCGATGCTACCATGTAGGCAAAAGGTTCTCTCTCTCTCTCTCTCTCTCTCTCTCTCTCTATATATATATATATATATATATATATATATATATATATATACAGATATATGAAAAAACATAACTTTAAGCCACTGGGCATATATATATATATATATATATATATATATATATATATATATATATATATATATATATATATATATGCCCCTTGACTTAACGTTTTGCTTTTCCGTATATATATATATATATATATATATATATATATATATATATATATATGCCCCTTGACTTAACGTTTTGCTTTTCCGTATATATATATATATATATATATATATATATATATATATATATATATATATATATATATATATATATATATATATATATATATACGGAAAAGCAAAACGTTAAGTCAAGGGGCATATATATATATATGTATATATATATATATATATATATATATATATATATATATATATATATATATATATATATATATATATGAAAAAGCATAACTTTAAGCTACGGGGCATAGCCCAATCCCCCCCCCCCGACACATAAATACCCCAGTGCTCTCACGGCTGGCATGCATGCACATAATAGTTTTCCAGCACAACCATATAACTTACCACGAGGCCAAACGCAACAAAACCGACAACTGTCGGCGTTGTAAGAGCGCGTACACTTTACGACGCGATGCAACTCGTCACAGGCATACTCAGCCCAACTCGCTACAACAGTAACGCGTCGCGTCACGTCGTAGCGTGTACACCGGGCTTACGTAAACTGGTCGTTCGCGAATAGCAAGTTACGACATTCCGTAGCTACTACGGAGTAATTCAGCATAAACGAAGTAAAACTCAATTGTTTAACGTACATTCACTTCCACATCATTGTCATGTTTTTCTCTCAGAAATTCGCTGAAGAGAATCAGCCGCTCAACAGAATCAAATTACTCCGGCCCGATGAGATTATGTTAAGGGGTGTCCAATGTAACACCGTGTGCGTTCACACACACACACACACACACACACACACACACACACACACACACACACACACACACACACACACACACACACACACACACACACACACACACACACACACACACACACACACACACACACACACACACACACACACACACACACACACACACACACACACACACACACACACACACACACACACACACACACACACACACACACACACATTTTTATATACAACATATAATATATTTATAAAACAAATAACCTGAAAAACATTGACAGAAATTGAGCTCTAGAACGAATCAACAGGGAAATTTATTGTTTTGTGTGGATGTGGAAGCAAGAAACGCACGTGTCAAACACAGTCGCCACACAACAATACATTACATCCGCAACAGCACCAGCAACCCGTAGAGAGACGTCGAACAAACGTATGAGTTCAAGCGGATCTCATGGAAAACATTGTGCTATAACTTGGACATGACATGTATAATTATTGGCCACGTGGGCAGAGCTTTATTGCCAAGCATAATTATTGGGTATTAATGTTGCCAATTTGTAAGGCCCATTTCATGGACCGTCAAAAGTAATGCGTAGAGCAGGCACCAGGTGTGAATGGTCTTCAAATCTTCTGTGCATTTCTCGTACGAAAATATCACAATCGCAGTGTGGTTGACAATCGAACAGACTAGGAATCATATGACTTACGTACCTACTTTTCCCGAAATGTCAGCCGGGTGGGGTCCGCGTTGTCATGGGTTACTGCTTATGTATTGCTTCTTCGAGGAGACATCGCTGTAGTGACCGCGTCTGTGGAAAATACAAGTTCAAGGTTGGTTCTGCGACTAGAATACCTCCAAAGCTGGCAGACACTAGAAGAACTTAAAACCAATATTCATGAACACATGTATTGTCTATACGTTGTTTATATGTCTTCTTTTTGGCTACACGTTTGTAAACTTCTTATTTTATCAGCGCTGGGCATTCATTTCCAGACGTTTGCATTTTAAGTCATGAATAAAGTCGTGTTTCAAACTACTATTATGAACAATCTTTGCCTAAGACGTACTTACATATCTATATGTAAGTAGTCATAATAGTTGGAATATATTCGAAAGGGTGTTATTTTATTCAGCATCGCGGATTCGGGCGAGATACTTCGAAGTCTACTAAAGGACTGTGAACCTGGAGTACGTCCTGACGTTGATGGTAAGCACAATGCAAGTCCAATCTTTTATTTAACGGGACAGTATCCGCGCGTAATACATTATTCATAAAGTGATATGTTATTCCTAAGTGTTTTTGTATTCTAAGCGTGATACAAACTTGTTTCAACCAAGATGTCGATATTGAATATAATGGATTGCTACATATGCTCTCACATACTACCAAAGGTACACTAAAGAAACAAACAAACAAATACGCAAACGTAAAACAAACACACAAACACACATGCATACATACACACAAGTATGTGACAAATGATATGGCATTTCATTATGAAAGCACGCATTTCACATTGCTCATATTTAATTATGACAGAAACTGGTGATAATAACTTCAATGGAAATGGCGTGTGCTAAACCATAGCGGTGCGATCATATTTGATGATGTCAATACATGAAATGTCGGTTCCGTAATATTGTTGACTCAACAAGTAATATACACAACAATTAGCGGTATTTCGCTCAGAATCTGAATTCCCTGGGTGGACCTTCAAACATGTGCTTCCCATTGCCAATAAATTCCACATGCCAGGAAATATTAGCAGTGTTATTGTGTGCACAACATGTCGCTAGATATATGATAATGTTCTCCCGTGAAAAAGTTAAAGTAGTCGCCAATAAAACGTGTGCGAGACGTGGAAGGTGAACGAACGCGACAACCGGAGAATGGACACGTTCCAATTCAAGTGTCTAAGGATAAACCTCAAAGGTAGATTGCCGTATGTTATGTAAACAGATGTATCCTGAATAAAGCCAAGTTAAAGACAATCAGTGTAGCAAAAAAGATCAGAAGTTGGAAGTGGATAGGACACATATTCAGAAAGTGAGATTACAGCCACTGCCTGACGGCTTTGACTTGGAAACCGGAAGGGTAACTGAAAGTGGGTCCACACAAACAACTTGGAGGAAAACAGTGGAAAAAGAAGGACAATATCTGGAGAGGAAATGATGGTCTGAAGTGAAACGTGACCATGGACTGAAGAAGCTGGATAATGTAGGTAAGGTATTTTAGTCGTAAATGAGCATGTTTTGGCAATAGACAGTGGTGAATACGGGTTGGTGATTTAACTAGATTTAACTAAATTGCCATCTAAGGCAACAGACCCAGATGACAAGTGGACAAGGGAACCTTTGGCTTATCGATTCTAATAACAATTTGTCATCTTTATGCAACCCGCCTTTTTTTCACATTTGTTATTTTTTAACGTTGTGAGCATTTTCACAACCTGTAGACACTATATTATATTTGTTTATTGTTCTGTGTGCGAATGAGTACTTTCTTATATGAAATCTACACTGTTTGTTCACTAATGTTACTTCATGTCCTCTAGTTCTACTATCTTTCTTAAGTGAGACAAACTGTGTTTACCAATATGTTCATACCTGTTCACTATTTTAACAACTTCAATTTTATCTCCTCCTAACGTCCTTGTCTGATGGAATGAACAGGTTTGCCAGGAGGACTGTAAGTTGCTTTGAACGGTAACATGACCAGATACTGCCCAGTAACAAATCAAGAGATACAGTTTCTGAACCAGTATCTCAACCACAGCAGCTGACATAGGCATGAGTTATTATCAAATTACATTTCACAAGAAGGCCAGCCACATTTCGGTGCTAAATCACGTTTAACAGACCCTAATAAATGTATATCTTCTGATGTTGACAGTAGTGGCAGCTTGGCTGGTTAACATTTGGTACATCAGAACACCGCATGGCTATGACATGACTGGTATTAAAACTACTCACTAGAGCCACGTGTTACCGTGCTGATATTGATTATATAACTTGCTTTATGGACTGGTAGATATTGATTCACGGTTCACGATGTAGTTAGCCTCAAC
>OY759274.1:21442756-21450256 GCA_963662155.1 Lamellibrachia columna
TATGTTTTATCTCAAATATGTCCAGTGATTAATAACGCAGCGTATACTGACAGAAACTTGTGTATACGTCGAAGATAGCTACGAGACAAACGCCATGCAGTTGGAATGGGACGGTATCAAAGGTGTGTCCCATGAGGAAGATATGGACCTGCCTCAATTCCGGCTCTTATCGAGAAGACGACAAAGACGTCGGTTGTCTATAAGACAGGTCCGTATACATTAAGAAGCAATTACATAAAAAAATTGATTTGAGGTATGAACAATGTTACTGAGGAGGAGGAAAATAGCAATAAAATAGGTACTCGATTTGGTAGGAGAAAAAACTAACGGAGGTAGCGTTGTCAACAGAATACACAAACACTGGTTAAAACATATCATGAGAAGTGACGAACGTTTGAAGCTGGCAATAGAAGGAAGGTAAGGTGAACAGATATGGGAAGAAACGAATGATCTTACTGAGAAATACTGAAAAGAAAGTGAAACTGTAAAAAAATAAAGGCAAAAAGCAGAAAACCAGACAGAATGACGAAATGTAGCATAACATAATGGTTATTCATAAACATTGTGTGGGACAATCACAACACCGACCTGTCCCTCTTGGTCAGACATAATGCAATCACACCGCGGATAGTGCATTTACCTTTTATATGCAGGACACTGCAATTGATGTAGTGTATGGTGAATATGTGAATATCACGCGGATTGTTTTACTCTTCGGTGCCGTAGATTCATGTGCTGTGCGTAAAATATGAACTAAGACTGCACTGAGGTGGATCGGCCATGTCGTTCATGTGATATATTCGTCCTGCGTAACATCTAACTGATTTGAAATTGAAGGAAATAAGGAGAATAAAACGCATTCTGACCACAACCACAAGACAAAATACAAATTCCTGTTCCAGGAACCTTCCCCGGTCTGACGGCGACCTTTGAACTGGAGCGCCTCTTTGGCTTCTTCCTCCTGCAGACCTACATTCCTACATACTCATCGTTATTCTCGCCTGGGTCTCGTTCTGGGTTAACATGGACGCCGTCCCCGCGAGAATATCGCTAGTGTCACGACTGTACTAACCATGGCAACGCAGTTGTCTGGGTGTAAGGAGTCCATTCAAACGTGCACTATCCAAAAGCGATAGACATCTGATGACGATGTGCATGTTGTTTGTTTTCGTTTCGCTCGTGAGTACGCTTTCGTCAACGCGCTATCGCGGGATTCGTCCAAAAAAGACAACGAGGGCGAGAAAAAGAAGGAATGCGAAAATGTCAAGGTATTTTATAGTTGATATGAATATATGTATGTATGTATGTATGTATGTATGTATGTATGTATGTATGTATATATGTATGTATGTATGTATGTATGTATGTATGTATGTATGTATGTATGTATGTATGTATGTATGTATGTTAAGTATGTATGTATGTATGTATGTATGCATACTTGCATGTATAATGCATGCATGTATGTATGTGTATGTATGTGTGCATGCATGCATGCATGTATGTATGCGTACGCATGCACTCACGCACTCAGGCACGCACTCAGGCACGAAAGAACGCACGAGCCAATGCACGCGTGTACATACGTTCGCATACATACACGTTTGTTTGCATGCATGGAAATACATACATAAATAAGTGTGTAAGTACAAACGCAAGCACGCACGCACGCACGGATGTCCGCATGCATGTACGCACGCAAACACACATATATTGTATCATACATACAAGCCGATTTACGTGTGTAACATGATTTACGTCATATCGATGCGATAACGATGTGTATTAAAAATATTAAAAACACACCTTTATAATCGTGTTCGTCACATGACATTTCCTCTTCCAGGGATCAATTGAGGAGAAATTCGTCGGTCCATATGTGATCGAGCCACAGTCGACTATTACGTGTGGATTCAGCTCAGGACGAGAAGCTGCCTCTCCTGGGAACGCGTCTCCCAAATTTGTTTCCCTATAGCATTCATCATCTTCACGTAGTCTACTGGTCTGTGTACCTTCGGCCCGTATGAATACTAACTGTTATAATAGATGGTGTTCGTGGTGCACTGGATACGACATTGTTGAGCACGATGGTCTACGTATACTGTTATGTCAGGATCGCGATTGAACATGTATAATGGATAAAGTGTTGCTTTTCGGATTAATCACACGCATCACTAGCAATATTGCTTACAACAATGTATAGCCGAACGTCACTGTTTTTCTCATGTTCGTGATTAATATAGCTAAAGTTTGTCCGTACATACGACGTATTCGATGGTGGTAAAGTCGCTTTATGGACATTTTCCTGTCGACCAGTCGCCTGTGTTAATCCCAATGGGCGCGTAGTGGCTGAGTAGGCAAGTAGCCGAATTAGCGCAGGCGCGCTAAAATGGTTTCTCCTTCTGGAACTTTAAGAACTAATCATACAGGAAGCAGCAGGATGCAACGTCAAATTTCCACAGTGCGCCACATAGTGAATGTAATTTAAGTCACTCTTGATTCCACCACTGATGTCCTCATCGTCAGTTCTTTTGATCACTCCTGTCTTGTTTGAATACATCTCTCAATTTCAGTTGCATACAATTGTGGATAGCGTTTGCTTTGAAAAGGTGCCTAGGAATACAACAACGTTCGTGTTTGCTTGAAACTATATTACGCACTCAAGTTCATAGTTGCTATCACGTAACAAGTCGTAGACAACAATCGCATTGTTCAGCCAACATGCCACTCTGCATTGCCCATTTTGATTGAATCATTATGTTGTGGCAGTGGTGAAATACTGAGTGGCGCCAATGTTGGAGTGTTCGGATGCACAATCCCCGACAGTGGCGCCACTCAGCGTATAACCACTGCCACAACTTGATTATGAGTTCAAAATATACAGTTGTAGATTGGCATAAATAAATGGTTGTCTGGCAACGTAATTTTTACGATTTGGTATGTCATTGCAACAGACAATTGAGTTATGTAGCATAATTTAAAAAAACCCGAAAGTTATTGTGTTTCTAGACACATTTATGTTCAATACGAACACAATCCACAGTTGCTTGCCGTTGAAATTGAGAGATGTCGTGACAACAAATAGGAGTGTACCAAATGAAACAAATATGTGCAGAATATGCACACCAAAGGTAAGTTGTGGCAGTTGCTAAATGGTGAGTGGCGCCACTGGGTGGAATTTAGACGCAACGGTGCAGACAAACTCCCACCAGTTGCGCCACATAGTGAATGTAATGTAAGTCACTCGCAATTTCACCACAAACTTACATTTGACGTGCAGATTCTGCGCACCGTAATTTTATTTGGTAAACTCCTAATTTTACAGTGCACCAAGCTTCCCGACAGTGGCACCAGTCAGCATATAATGACTGCTACAAGTTGATGATACATTCAAATGAACAGTGTGGAGTGGTTGTTAGCCGGGCAACGCGACTCTTGCCTACGACATGTTACGTCATTGCAATTGTACATTTGAGTAAAGGTAACATAGTAGAAATGAAAGTTATTGTGTTTCGAAGCACATGTTCAAAATACAGCCAATGTCCACAATAACATACAACTGAAAGTGAGATTTTTGTTGAAAAAAATAGCAGTGTACCACACGAAATATGTAAATTGTGCAGTGCTGAAATGGTTAGTAGCGTCCACTGACGGGTAGTTTGGTAGAGGTGGTTATATCTGGCATCATACTCCCAACCAGTGGAAATGTTAAATAATTCACACAAAGATGGCGATTTAGAGTTATAGATGCTTACATGCTTTTCTACCTGTCGGGTAAATATGTAACAGTGGGCGAATAGAGGGTAAGCCACACTCCCCACAGGGCGTAACCGCGACTGCAATTTTAATGTTAATACGCTAATTGCGGGGGCCAGTATCTCCCCCCCAGGCGCCGACGTCCAATCGCCTCTCTTTTTGTCCCTTCGCCTCTTTGCATCATTAGCGATGATCCACCCATTCTCTCACCACGCTGAATCCCCGCTTTCCCCGGGACTATTCAAGACGGACGGATCCTAAATGTGGTATGTGGCCAACATAAGCACAGTAGCGTCCCTCGACAGTGGTTTAACACTCATTTCGTCCACTGTTTCCATCTTTGTCGACAGGTATAAAAACGTACTGTTAGTAAATAAATCTAGTAACCGCCTTTGTGTTTTTAAACAAGTGATTTTTACCCAAGCACTTTCTCAACGGATACGGGTAAATGTGTTCAATAGTTCATTCGATAGCAAAGTGCTACAATTTCTAAGCCAGTCACGGGGCTAGGACGAACATGAGGTATATCAGACTTGGGCTTGTTGTTTTTTTCATTTTCACGAATGTCACACGGTATGTGTGTTAGTAGAGGACACATGTGCTGTGAAACGTTGAAAACACATCCTGGGAAAAGTTTTCCTTTTGTCCAAGTGCGTCTGCAATTATATTATTTTCACTAACTCATAAAAGTAAACTTAAGTAAATGTTTCGATGATTTGAACACTAATACGCATTTTGTATTAATTCCACTTGAGGATGGAGTTTAAAAAAGCAGTATTTAGCGTAGCACTTTATTCAACACTTTCTGAAAACCTAAATTGACAATGCCTTGTATAATGTCGCTAGGTGTCACGACTGCATTCATCATGGCAACGCAGTTGTCTGGGGTCTAAAAGCGATATATATCTGGATGACGATGTGCATGTTGTTTGTTTTCGTTTCGCTCATGCAGTACGCCTTCGTCAACGCGCTGCCGGGGGTTCTCTCAAAAAAGAAAACGAGGACGAGAAAAAAGAAAGAATGCCAAAACGATGAAACTTAAGATATTTTATAGCTGATATGTATATAAGTATGTATGTAAGTATGTAGGTAGGTAGTTAGGTATATATATATATATATATATATATATATATATATATATATATATATATATATATATATATATGTATGTATGTATGTATGTATGTATGTATGTATGTATGTATGTAGGTATGTATGTAGGTATGTATGTATGTATGTATGTATGTATGCATGTATGCATGCATGCATGGTTGCGTGTCTTTTTTGCGTGCGTGCGTGCGTGCGTGCATGCATGCATGTATGTATGCATGTATATACGCACGTAAGCACGTGCGTACGTACGCACACATACATGCAGATACACAAACGAGAGCATGAACGCTCGAATGCACGCACGGACGCACGAACGCATGCTTGCACCCACGCATGCACACATGTACGTTCGCATGCATGTACTCACGCACGGACGCACGCACGCACGTATGCCCGCACGCACGCAAACGCCTAAATTGTATTATATGTGCAACACGATTTGCCTGCATATTGATAAGAATAAGATGTGTCTAAACATACTAAAAATACACCTCTATAATGGTGTTCGTCACATGACATTTCTTTTTTCCAGGGATCAATCGAGGAGAAATTCATCGGTCCTTAATATATTATGTGATCGACCCGCAGTTGACTATTACGTATGGATTCAGCTGCCCTCTTCCCGGAACGCGTCTCCCAAATTTGATTCCCAGTCGCCTTCATCATCTTCAACGTAGTCTACTGGTCCGTGTACATTCGGCCGTATGAATACTAACTGTTATAATAGATGGTGTTCATGGTGAATTGGATACGACATTGTTGAGCACGATGGTCCACGTATACTTTCATGTCAGGTACGCGATTGAACATATAAGATATTGTTCAACTCTGTAGTCTACGTATACTTTAATGTCACGCACGATCATACGCGATTGAACACATATAATGGATACTATGTAGTCTTTCGGATCACTTGTTAGCAATAATGCAACAATGTGTAACCGAACATCACTGTTTTCCTCAAATTCGTAACTAAGATGGCTGACGTAGTTCTGGTACATACGACGTATTCGAGTTATGGTAAAGTCGACTTGTGAACATTTTCCTGTTGATCAGTCGCCTGTATTAGGGTTTAAACTGCAGTTGACTTTGGTTAACGTGGTTTAAACTGCAGTTGACTTTGGTAACGTGTTGCGTGATTATGAGAAAACGTGACCATCGAACATTCTAAAACATTTCGCTTGCCGCTGTCATCATCCATTGATATGTTGGTAATGTTTTTTCAAATTAGACATTTCTAGCTCTTGCAAAATGCCTGTATGTGCGATGCCCATCAATGTTTACCAATATTGGCACAGGCACTAGTGGTAAAAAACATCCCAAATATCCATCCGCCTATTAAAATCATATAAACTCCACCATTTCACTCTCACTTATGTCAGATCATATGAATTTTTTAAAAACTTCTTACATCCAAACTTACTATGCCCCACATTCGTCTGTAACACGCCAGGAAGTCTAACCGAGATATGACCTCATTAACCCTAGTAGGCGCGTAGTGAATGAGGAGACAAGTAGCCGAATTATCGAATTACCGACAGAGCGCTAACGCAGCGCCTCCTGGAATGTTATTAACTAATCACGCAGGAAGCAGTATGATGTAACATCAACCACCCACTAGTGGCGCCACATAGTGAATGTAATGTAAGTCACTCTCGGTTTCACCATGATGTGCAGATTCTGCAAATATTCAGTTCGTTTGGAAACTAACTGTTGTCAATAAATCTCTCAATTTCAATTGCATACCATTGTGGATAGCGTTTGCTTTGGGAAATGCGCAAAACAACAAAATAACGTTAGTTTTCATTTGAAACTATGTTACACAGGTAAGTACATAGCTGCAATGACGTAATAGTCGTGGACAGCAAATCGCATTGGGCCAACCAATATACCGGTCTGCACTGTCCATTTGAATGAAGTCGTGAAATGCTGTCAAAATAATCAGTTGCAGGGTGGAATAAATAAAATGTTGGTTGGCAACGCAATTGTTGTTTTGTTGTTGCTGGTGTAGAATCCGGATATCAAAGGTAATTTGTAGCAGTTATGAAATGGTGAGTGGCGCCACTGGGGGGGGGATTCGGATGCAACAGTGCACACAAACTACGTTTGCTCAAACAGATTTGAGTAAACGTAACATATTAAAAAAAATTATTGTGTTTCTAAGAACATGTTCAATACAGAAACTGTTGAAAAAAATTAGCAGTGTACCGAACGAAATATGTACAGTTTAGCAGTGTTGAAATGGTTAGGGCACCACTGGCGGCGAGTTTGGTAGCGGTGGTTATATTTTGTATCAAACTCCCGCCACGCCCCCACGCACGCACACACGCACGCACGCACGCACCCATCACACACACAGACAGTGGCAATGATGATATGCAGAATTATTGAATTATCCACATTCTATTTTGCATGAGTCTACACGAACAAACGATGCACTGCAGGAACGACAGTACCAAAACTATAACCAAATTCACAAAGTAACAAGATATCCAAGATTTACAATCAATGCCTACAAAGAAGAACTGCTTACTGCGTGGTTATTGCAACTACACAAGTTGTAACCACAGTTGTACGTTTTCCATACAACTTGAATACTTTTGGGCAGTTTCAGTCAATCCCCGTTTGTCT
>OY759274.1:21455256-21457756 GCA_963662155.1 Lamellibrachia columna
TGTGATAAAGCTCGCAAAAAAGTATTCACAAGTTGCGTGTGCCCGTGTAGACTGTGTAGCTTTGGCACACATCCAACTATTTTCTTTGTGCCACAGTCTGTTATTCGAGTTGTGCGCGAAGCGTCATAATATCACTTAATTACATACGTTGGGCGAGAAAGGTGAATCAGAAAAAGTTTTATATTTCCCTTCGTGCGACTCGTTCAGTGAAGCCACACGAACAAACAAGATGGGCAGCATTATTTTACCCGGGTGAACTTTGTAGAGAGATGTAGTGGATAGAATGGGTAAATAAATATACTGATGGGAAGACGGTAAGGCTAAACCATTGAAGGCATTGGAATGGAATGTGTGTCTTCATGCGAGCATGCGAGCTTACGTGGACGCGAACGTGCTCATTACATAGTATATATATGCTTTGATTGCAAATCATATTCATACATAATTGCTTTTACACTGTTTATTTTCTATATAAATACATGAATAATTATTGATTGACTTAGTCTATTTCTTGCTTTCAACGTACACGATATTGCAGCCTTTGCAACTCCGCTTTTCGTTAAATAGTTTCACAAAATGACAATATATTTTTATATGATATATGATTAAATACCACTATTTTGGCCGAACCTGCAATGATACATTTTGTTTAATTATTATAATGTTTAACTTCATCTTATTATAACCGCCGGTAGACTAATATATATTATTTATTTTGGTTTTTGCTTATTTGTGTTTTCTCTTACTTTGAAAAAGATTCAGGAGTGTAAAGCGTAAAGGAGTAAATAAAATCTCAAACATTACTAATGTAAATTACCGCCTTGCGTGATTTCTGAATTCGGTCGCACATGTGTCTGTAAACTTTTTCTACACAAGAGCCCGAGGATAGTAATGCTTCACAAACAGACACACAATGCACAAATTGGATGCGGTCCAAAGGAAACAGTCGGAAGCGTGATATGATGCGATTCATCACCTAACTTAAGTTAAATAATGTGTTACCAGCGGGTATTATCAGCTTTGGCTTTCAGAAAGTGTTGAATAAAGTGTCACCTCAAATACTGTTTCTTAAAACTCCATCCTCAACTGATTTAGCCTATCACGACTCGGGATCATTGATGTACAAATATGTAGTGTGTTTGTTGGGGCGGATCTAAGCATGTTGGTAGGGGGTCTCAGTCAGGTCTACGTACGAACAGAGGGGAGGTGGGAAAGACACATGTGTAGTTTTACTTACAGAAGGGTTAATATTAGTCGGCATTTAATATTTAAGTATTTACATTTACACTATTTCCGATGTAGGCCTATATACGCTGTCCTTTACTACACTATTTGTCGTGGACAAAGAGGGGTCTAAGACCCCCTCCATGGCTTAGTGGGATTTGATACCCCTAAGAACCCCAATAGATCCGCTGGTGGTGTGAATAGTTTATGTAACACTCGCGTATTTTGTTTTCAAAGCATCGAAATAATTGACTTTACTCGTTAGGTGTAGTACGGTTCAAACTAGTGGATATCCAAACTGTGAACACCTTGCGGGTCAATTCCGATCACGGGCGTGACTTCCATCCTCTCGCCTATCACATGACAATATTACGACATTTTACCAAGGGTAGAATTCATGAGTTTTCAGCGTTTCCATTTTCGCTTAAATTAATGTTTGCCCAATTATTAACTAATTTAATATTCTTCATTATGATGTCTCCGAAAAACTGCATACAATAGTTTCACACACGAGCCAACATATTACAATGAACTCTAGGTAGGTTTGATGTTTCGCTAAATGAATTTGAAACGTGACAAGCTAACGATATCGAATTGAGGAGGGACATTGGACAGCAAATTTACGCAACTGAAGATGAATCATCAGGCTCTGGGTGATTGTCTCACGCAGCAGTCGACGTTGTTCTCCCGTGAGTTATCGGTGGCCTGCCCCGTTGACAGAGAACAATTGGAGTATTGGGCTGACTCGGGAGATGCAAAAAAGCTTATAGTAGCCATTTCTTTGCGTAAACTCTCCATCAACGCGCCCTCTGGTGTTGGGCCAGTCCTGCCAATGCGGCTGGTCGTACTAGAAGTGTGTTATCCAATACTATTGGTTATCCACCTTACACAAGTATATCAAGCGAGTTTAATGTTACTACTTGATTTGGCCTTAAGGAAATCGAAGCACCTGGTCAAAAGAGCCACGCATATATGTTCAATACATGTGTACCGGTTAAAACTGGGCGACGACGTAGATCTGTCCTGAGACCAATGTTAAATATTGTCAAGTGTCCCAGTTGCGTGGTACCGTGTTTATAATCAGTGTCTGTTTTAGAACATTGTCGGAGACAAAAGCGCCAGCAGCTACATATTTATATTCTACCGTATGCTGTTTGTCCAAGCCAGACTTTTGTATTAGGATGTATCAATTGGATGTCTACCTCCTCTTTTACGTATTTTACACGCAGAAACGTCCGTCTGTTTTCTTTGTTCCAGACTCTATTTTTGCTTTGTC
>OY759274.1:21460256-21462756 GCA_963662155.1 Lamellibrachia columna
AACATGGTGAAAGAGATATGGATAAAATATAGAGACGGGAGAAAATAAGTTGCAAAAAGAAGTGTAGTGTGTGCGTGCGTGCGTGCGTGTGTTCGTGCGTATCATAATATGTCAGCCCTGTGAATTCTGCGTAAGTTAGTCAAAGGTTAGGTTGCAGCAACATTATTCCAACTCTAAATATTTTCAGTAGTCAAACGCTGATACTTGAAATGTGCTTACCGCATCTACTAACATCAATGTAATTTTAACATTTTAACCTGTGTTTAATGTTAACACGCTTTGTGAACATTTTCGTGAACGTAGCGACGAAGCTAAATGAGACGTTTTAGCAAAAACTTAAGTAAGTCTCTGTTTTATGAAATGTCAAAATACGGACGACGGTTGGCATCGATCCAACAAACGACGCAAAAAACAGAGTGGAGTACGTGACAGCAATCACGAATTTACTCGAATAACTTAACGTGTCCAAATGATTTCTCTCGTTTCATTCGACGATTTCAAGAGCTCCGGGCGCAGGTAAGTATATTCTTACCCCACTTCACATTTTGCAAACCAATTGTCAATTTAACATATATTGTTTTGTGACATAGCTGTGGCTGATGGTCATACTAGTTGATAACTTTGTCATTATCTTGTTGTTGAAACAATGCAAACTACCATCATCTTTCTATTCGCGTGTCTCACGCTGCCGGCTTTGGCTGACGACAATATGGTTGAATTTGTTGAAACGGTAGGATAATCATTGTTCCTGATTTTATTTCTAGTAATCATGTGATATGGCACAATTATGGAACTCGGCAATGAGAAACAATTGACGTAATTTGTGTATTCCGTTTTTGTTCATTTGAAAATCCAATAGTATATGTTTATTGCTAATAAATACAGTTATTCTGATATTGCTTAGTCTGTGTTTATTAGGATGAAGATTCCTCAGTGAGTCTGAGCGAAGTCAGCGAAGATGTGTCTGGTATGTGTTCGTACATTCCCCTTCTTCTTGGGTGTTTCTTGATATTATATGATATTATATCACAATACCAAAGGAGGTAATCAATATATTATCAGAATCTGCTTTACATATTGCGTTATGTAGTTGACACTTAAGGTGATTGTATTAGTGTCTTTCGTTTCGTGGTTATCAAGGCCGTTGTAACACGTTTCTGAGTTCTGGACGTCTGGGGTTAGACAACCGAGTTAAAACACCGTCATACGTCTCTCCCTCTCTCTCTCCCCCCTCTCCCTCTCTCTCTCCCTCTCTCTCTCTCTCTCTCTCTCTCTCTCTCCTCTATCTCTCTCGCTCGCTCGTTCTGTTTCATTGTGTCACTCGACTAATTTCGTATGCTGCACGAATCTGACTTTCACCACTTTGAGATTCCGCATCTATCTTAGAGTCCTGTTGCATGTAGTTAAAGTACTTATTTACCAAAACAATTTTGTGTTTCTGTATTACTGCTGTTTGCATTAACTATGATTTAAACTATAACGTTTTGTTTCCCTTCAAGGTCGCAACAAGAGAGCGGCGAATCCTCTTCTGACATTTCAACGGAGAACACGCCGAAGTACGTTTTACTATCATTTCCATTCATGAATAGCTTATTAAATGTTGCATATGCATTATTAATAGGAAAGCCTATATAATGATGTAGACTGTATTTCAGCATGGTATTATCCTTTCCCCATGCAGAATGCATTATGCAACATATTAGTCACTTTTATGTAACATAGTAAAGTCTGCCTAGGTGAGCATCCTATAACTTACTTGCACATGTAACCCACATTATTTATATACAAATAAGTAACCCAATAGGCATGTGTCACGCTAAAAAGTACTCGTAACAATGACCTAACTGCATATACAATGTATTGCTCAGTAAAAGTTTGAGTTTGGTCCGCAAGAGTGGACGAAGTACATGTAAGTAAACGTACTGTTGTAGATCCTCCGCAGTTTAGTACGGTTCTCTGCAAGAAAGGTAGTTGTAACTGCAGAGGCCAATGGTGTCGTAGCAAGTGTATAATTGGTCGTCCCAAATGCGAGGCCAAGAGTGCCTACGGCTCCGCCTACTGCATGGTCTTCTGCAAAAACGGCACCTGCATAATTTTTGGCAAATGCGTCACGTGCAGTTGCAGCGCATGGGGAAATGGAAAGGCCTACTGCACCAAATGTTAAATGTTGTGTTCGCTAGAGGACGCTCCGTCTGCTTGTGACTTGTAGAGAGTCAATAAAACACATTCTAAATAAATGTGACTTACTACAAGGAGCTGTTTGTGCTGCGTTTGCGTTTGTTTGTGTATCAAATGAAGGTGGCTCAACCGACATAAATTTGCATGCATATTTTCTCATTTTGTCTTTGCGTATACAAATCATAACGTGTCCACTAGTGTTCGATATTATCACCCTTTGCCATTCGTTAGCGAATGTCAATATATGTATTATTCCACAAGAACGACATCACTTCCCGGTTTAATTCGTGTTAGTGCAGTAGCTACAATTCTACTTACGTAA
>OY759274.1:21467756-21535256 GCA_963662155.1 Lamellibrachia columna
AAGTGCATTTACTCAATTACAATCAAACGTCTTTGAAATGTACAACGGACACATTAAAAGAAGGAAGATAATATGAAGAAATGAAGAGAAAAACAGAAGACAGGATGGATAAAACGTTAATGCGGCCTAGGACCTGCAACATGGATCAACATTCATAAGAACAATAGCTTTTTGTCCAAGTGCTTCTGCAATGTTACTGTTTTCACTGACTCACAAAAGTAAACTAAGGTAAATGTTTCGATGAATTGAACAAACAAATAGGCATTTTTTAATAAACTGAGGATATTATACTATTCCCAAACTACATGTTTTGACATCAATGAACCACCTTCGTGATATGATAAATCAGTTGAAGATGGAGTTTTGAGAAACAGTATTTGACGTAGCACTTTATTCAACACTTTATGAACACCTAAACTGATACTACCTAGTTCATATGCACCAGTTCACATTGGCAATGGGCTAATGAATAAACGCGATGCAATACCACTGTTGATTCTACTTTGTTGGATCAAAGATGCATGTGCATCGGAAAGACAACTCCAGTCATGAATCTGGATGACGGGGGTATAGATCGAGTCACGTCACCAAGACAACCTATACACGCAGTGGTCTTCAGAGAGTGTTTGTATTCAACTACGGAAGCATGATTCCATAGCGCACACGTACAAATGAGAATATTGTATGAATGCGTCTATTTCGCCAAGTGCAAAACCATGTATAGGAGATGGGCGGGCAAAACGGGTCGCTTAGTTACATTTGTACCCAATGTTCAATTAAGTACATTATTTTTGGCGCATCAAGTCGTTGTGTTAATTTTAGGATGGGGTAATATAAATATGCAGTTTAACCGAAGTCTAACCCACAAAAAACAAAGATATATCAACAGTCATTATCACGGAGTTATACAAGTATTTTTTTTTCTGGCTATTTAGAGCATTCTTATCAAACATCCTGCTTCCATAGACGTACAATTATATCAGAACGCCACCAAGTACGCCGCCAAGTACGTCGCCAAATGAACGTATTTGATCAATGTTTTATATGTACACGGTTTTCTGCGTAATTGCACACTTTGGTACCGGTGTATAACCATTTCCCATTTCTCCATGCAATCCATTTTTACTCGTCCTACTCCAACATTCATTGTCATTCAATTTTCAATCAATAATGTTGTATTTCTACCTTACACCTTTGCATAAACACCACTTCGCTATACATGTCAGAGTATGTTGTACTTTCATGAGCACAATTATGTTCGACAATAAAATGCTTTTTTTTAATGAAATTGTCTGTCATTGTAGGCATATATCGACATAATGGGACACAATAAAGCACAACCATCAATCAATCAATCAATCAATCAATCAATCAATCAATCAATCAATCAAGTATGAGCACTGCCACGGCTATAAGTGTATAAGCAGATGTATAATGTGGCCACGTCCCAAATGCAGTGCTCAATGTGGCCACGTCCCAAATGCAGTGCTCAATGTGGCCACGTCCCAAATGCAGTGCTCAATGTGGCCACGTCCCAAATGCAGTGCTCAATGTGGCCACGTCCCAAATGCAGTGCTCAATGTGGCCACGTCCCAAATGCAGTGCTCAATGTGGCTACCAATACGCCGGTGACGTCAACAGAAGGGGGAGCTTTATAATTTCGGGCAAACGTGTAAAAAGGGTCGTTGCAGCCTCTGGCGAAAGGGGTTTTGCAGCTTTAGTGCTAGAGGTTCTTTTCCCCAGAGCGCGCTCCGCCCTGTAGTGTGGAATTCATCTCACACGACAACGTTGCAGTGATGTACTGTTGTATTTGTGTACAATAATAAAACATATTCTAACTAACTGACTAAATGACTGTTTTCACGTATTATTTTTGGAGTGGTTGTGTACTAAATGACTTGAGATAGAACAACTAACATCAACTTATAAGCACAATTTCCCCATTATGTATTCACTAACTTTGCGCGTATAAATAGTCAGTTGTCCATAAATTATCGACACTCTCGCCCAGTACCATTCGTTAAAATATACCTAGACATGTATTATCCTGTACAACGACCTCACTGTTGCAGGGCAAACACACACAACGTTGTTGAAATGACCGTAGAACTACACAAACTGTTTGCGTTTGATATTTGCAACTGGATTTAAGTTGGTTATTATCGTTTTTGTGGGAGCATGAACACTATGTGCGAAGATGTCCACGGTTTCATAAATACGACCCTTCAGGATTAGTAGGTGTTACATAATCAATTAATATGTATGCATGTCCCAATGTGATTAAAATGTCAATACACTTGTGACATTGTTATCACTGTGAACCCAGCAAAACGACATAATATAATATTAATTTAACGAGACCGTTTATAAGAACGACATAGCTTATGAGGTTAGTGAAACGCAGAATGTCAATTTGAGGCTGGTATCAAGCTATATTCCAATTTGACTACTTATTTTGTGAGGCGTCCTAGTGCAATATATTAGCCAACATATACGCATATATTGTTCTAGCGTCTGCATGTGATAAAATATAGTTCCGCTAGCAAGTAAACAACAGCACTGTGATGTCTTGCCATATTTTGTACGAACAATACAATTGAACCACACGCATACACATTTTAATATGGGAGATACTGTTTTAAGTATTACTGTAAAAGTAAAGGACTTTATAATAAAAAAAATATTAAAACTAAGTGCTGATATGAACGTTTCAGAACACTGTAGTACTGCAGCTTCAAAGGGTAATTAAATTCATGGGTTGATTAGGAGAAGCATACAAGGAAAAAAGTTAATTCTACCTCTGTATAATGCAATAGTTATACCTCATTTAGAATACCGTACACAAGCATGGAGACCATATCGTAGGGAGGATATAGATACACATGAACGCATACAGAAGAGAGCAACTAAACGTATTATAGTTTAACAACCATAGGGACAAGGAGGTTAAGAGATCATATTGAAGTTTTCAAGATATTGAACGGTTATGAAAATATTGATAGAAACATGTATTTTTCATTCAAGAAAGATCGTAGAACTAGAGGACATGAGGTGAAGGATCAGCGTAGATTGGATATTAGGAAATACTCGTTCTCACAGAGGACAATGTAAGAATGGAACACATTGTCTACGGATTATGTTTCAGTTAGCAGCGGGAATATGTTTAAAAACAAAGTTGACAAATATCTCAGGATGGCGGGTTATACGTAGATGAACATTGTTGGACTCTCGATAAGCCAATGGCTTCCTTGTCCACTTGTCATCTGGGCCTTTGGCTTGGATAGCAAATCTTGTTAAATACACTTGGAGAATATACGATGCTTCCTGCTTCTCAGAACTACCAGCTGGACATCTGCTTACAGTAGACATGGACCTGCTTCGGCTGACATTCCGTCGTTTCGATGACTCAGACCACATGCTCTTGTCAGCAAAGGCAATGGAACAAGTTGCCCTTGTTCTTCCGGAATGGGAAGTCAGCGTTCTGCCACCACGTCACCACTCCGAATAAACATTGATACGCATCTGCCACAAAGTCACAGTTTTGAAAAGTACCAGGTATTTTTACTGTTGTTGTTTGTCATTACTCGATTTTGCTGATTGTACCGTCGTTTGTTGTATTCGTTGTGCTACCTGTTGTTTTATGGTGTTGTTTATCCTATTTGAGTGTTGTTGATGTTGGTGTTGTTGTTGGCCGTGTTTGTGGCGGTGGCGGTGATGGTGTTGATGGTAATGGTGGTTGCGGTGATGGTGTTGATGGTAATGGTGGTGGCGGTGACGGTGGTGATGGTAATGGTGGTGGTGGTGACGGTGTTGATGGTAATGGTGGTGGTGGTGATGGTGTTGA
The DNA here is from genome assembly GCA_963662155.1 of Lamellibrachia columna. Lineage (NCBI taxonomy): Eukaryota > Metazoa > Annelida > Polychaeta > Sabellida > Siboglinidae > Lamellibrachia > Lamellibrachia columna. Next base: position 21,471,601 of record OY759274.1, read on the forward strand.
TGGTAATGGTGGTGGTGGTGACGGTGGTGGTGGAGTAATACAGGAAATAACATAACGATATAGGCAACGACATCCGCCTGCATGTTAGAGTGAAAACATAATTGGAAGAAACGAATGGGTTTATTGTAAATACTGAAAAAGAAACAAAATGTGAAGAAATAAAGACAAAAATGAAGGCGAAATGTAAAAAAAATGGCAACGGTTATTCACAAATATTATATTATATCACTACACCGACCAGAAATTGAAGGAAGTAAGCAGAGTAAACTGTTTTTGACCACCATTACAAGACAAAACACAAGTGTCTTTTCCGCTCCAGGAATCTTCCCCGGTCTGACGGCGACCTTTGAACTGGAGCGTCTCTTCGGCTTGTTCCTCCTGCAAAATTATTTTCCTACCAAACTCGTCGTTTTTCTCGCCTACATCTCGTTCTGGATTAACATGAACTCCGTCCCCGCGAGAACATCGCTAGGTGTCACGACTATATGCAGTTGTCAGGGTTTAAGGCGTCCATTCCAAAGGTGCACTATCCAACAGGGATATATATCTGGATGGCGATGTGCATATTGTTTGTTTTCGTTTCGCTCGTGGAGTACACCTTCGTCAACGCGCTCGGGGTTCGCCCAAAAAAGAAAGCAAGGAAGAGAAAAAGAAGGAATACAAAAAGATGAAACTGTCAAGGTATGTCATAGTTGATATGTATGTATGTGTATGTAAGTATGTTTGTATGTATGCATATGTGTGTATGTGTGTATGTATGTATGCATATATATATATATATATATATATATATATATATATATATATATATATATATATATATATATATATATATATATATATATATATATATATATATATATATATACATGTTGCACGTATGGTGCAACTTATGTGTTTGCGTGCGTGCGTGCCTTCGCGCGTGTCTGAGTGCGTACGTACGTACGTACTTGCTTACTTGCATATATGCATGCATGCATACCACACGTACATACCACACGTACATACATACATACATACATGCATATATATATATATATATATATATATATATATATATATATATATATATATATATATATATATATATATATATATATATATATATACATTACATGTCCTCTTCCAGGGATCAATTGAGGAGAAATGCGTAGGTCGACTATTACCTGTGGACTCAGCTCAGGACGAGAAGCTGCCGTCTTCCTGAAAATCGTCTCCCAAATTTGCTTCCCTATAGCCTTCATCATCTTCAACGTAGTCTACTGGTCTGTGTACAATCGGCCGTACGAATACTAACTGCTATAATAGATGGTGTTCATGCTGCACTGGATACGACATTGTTGAGCACGATGGTCTACGTATACTTTTTATGTTACTTACGACAATACGTGATTGCAAAAAATATAATGGATAAATTGCTGCTTTTCGGATCAATCACACGTATCACTAGCAATAGTGCACACAACAAAGTATAGCCGAACGTCAATGTTGTTTTTCAAGTTCGTAATTAATATGGCTGCCGTGATTACCGTACATACGACGAATTCGATGGTGGTGAAGTCGCTTTGTGGACATTTTCATGTCGATCCGTCGCCTGTGTTAACCCGAGTGGGCGTGTAGTGGCTGACTATGCAAGCAGCTGAATTACCGCAAGGCGCGCTAATGTGGTGTCTCCTTCTGGAAATTTAAGAACTAATCTAAACATTCGTATAGGAAGCAGCACGAGGCAACGTGAAATCTCCACAGTGGCGCCACATAGTGAATGTAATGTAAGTCACTCTCTGTTTCACCACTGATGTCATCATCGTCAGTTCATTTAGTCAACTCCTATTTAGTTTAAACAAATATCTAAATTTCAGTTGCATGCAATTGTGGATGGCGTTTCCTTTGAAAATGTGAATAGGAACAAAACAACGTTCGTTTTCGCTTTCGTTTGAAACTATGCTACGCAGTCGAGTGCACAGTTGCAATGACGTAACAAGTCGTAGACAACAATCGCATTTCCCAGTCAACATGCCACTCTGCATTGTCCATTTGTCAAGACATCTGTTAATTTATTTAACTTCAATTATGAAGTTGTGACAGTGGTGAAATACTGAGTGGCGCCACTGTTGGGAAGTTTTGATGCACCCTCCCCAACAGTGGCGCCACTCAGCGTATAACCACTGTCACAACTTGATTATGAGTTCAAAATATACAGATGCAGATTGGAACAAATAAATTGTTGGCAAGCCAACATAATTTTTACGACTTATTATGTCGTTACAAGAGCCAATTGAGTAATGTAACATAATTAAAAAAACGAATGTTATTGTGTTTCTAGACACACTTAAGTTCAATACAAACATAATACACAGTTGCTTGCAATTGAAATTAAGACATGTTTTGACAACAAATAGGAGTGTACCAAATGAAACAAAGATGTGTTGAATATGAACACCCAAGTTGTGGCAATTGCGAAATGGTGAGAGGCGCCACTGGGTGGAACTCCCGCCTGTCGCGCCACGTAGCGAATATAATGTCACTCACAATTTTACCACCAACTTACACTTGATGTGTAAATTCTCCACACTGTCATTTGATTTGGTAAACTCCTAATTTTACAGTGCGCCAAACTTCCCGACAGTGGCGCCAATTAGCACATAATCACTGCCACAAGTTGATAACACATTTACAATGGACAGTGTGGAGTGGTATGTTGGCCGTGCAACGTGACTGTTGCACGTGACATGTTACGTCATTGCAGTTGTACATTTGAGTCAACGTAACGTAGTAAAAAACTAGCGTTATTTTGTTTCTAAGCACATGTTCAATGTATTCACAGTTCACAATTACATACAACTGGAACTGAGATTTGTTGAAAAAAATAGCAGTGTACCGAACGAAATATGTAAATTGTGGCAGTGATGAAATTATTAGTGGCGCCACTGGCGAGAAATTTGATAGCGGTGTTTATATTTGGCATCAAACTCCCCACCAGTGGAAATGTTCAATAATTCACAATGGTAGTGGTTTAGATTTATATATGCTTATATGCTGTTCTACCTGTCGTACAAAGATGGAACAGCAGACCAATTGAGTGTGATTCACTCTTCAGAGGGCGAAACCGTGACTTTGCAAGCTCTATGTTAATACGCTAACTGTGGGGGGCGTCTGGCAGTATCTCCTCCCAGGCGCCGACGTCCAATCGCTTGTTTCTATACTCCTTCGCCTCCTTGCACCATTGGCCTATAATCCACCTATTCTCTCTTCACGGAACGGACGGACCTTAAATTTGGTATGTGGCCAACAAAGGTCACAGTGTCTCAGCCTCGACAGTGGTTTAACACTCATTTCGCCCACTGTTTCCATCTTTGTCCGACAGGTATAAAAACATAATGTTAGTAAATAAATATAGTAACTGCCTTTGTGTTTTTTAACGAGTGATTTTGTTTCAAAGTAATTTCTCAACGGATACGTTAATAAAGTAAAGGTGTCATATACAACTACATGACATTTTTAATTTGATGACAGCATTCCGACATTTATAAACCAGTCACGGGGCTGAAGTGCATCAGATTTGGGCATATTTTTTTCTGAGTTTTTGTCATTTTCTCGAAATTCACACAGTATGTGTGTTAAAAGAGGATACATATGCTGTGAAATGTTAAACAAATCGTAGAAAAATTATCCTGGAATCCTAAGAAACATTATAATGGCGGCCTATTGGAAAAGGTGTGTTTTCAACATAGTTGCTCCATGGACTGGTGTAAGCCAGTAAACGATAAATAGTGAGCTGTAACCCGCTTCATAGGAGGTGAACATTGTAATCGGCATGCCTTAGAGGCAGATCGCCACAGGGAGTCTTGATGGACGGAACAGGTAGTTATAAAACTAAACAAACCACAAACGTTATTAATGTAAAGGAAGATTTTGCTAGACCTGAATTCGGTTGCACATTGTTTCGGTTAACGTATACTACTAATGAGACGCAGGAGAGTAATGCATCACACAAACATACAACGTTTGCGCGACACCATGGCATTAAACACCCTCGATTCGCCATTTCCTTGTCCATTTCCCATCTTGAGTTTATCTTTGAATGTATGTCAGGTTAAATCTTGTTGTTAAATAACCGTCTCATTTCCTCCAGTTGGCACTGGTCCAACACAAATCACTAGGAAAACAGCGGTGTACTTGATAACAATCACGCCTTACACCGTGCGTGTGCGTGTGCGTGTGCGTGTGCGTGTGCGTGTGCGTGTGCGTGTGCGTGTGCGTGTGCGTGTGCGTGTGCGTGTGCGTGTGCGTGTGCGTGTGCGTGTGCGTGTGCGTGTGCGTGTGCGTGTGCGTGTGCGTGTGCGTGTGCGTGTGCGTGTGCGTGTGCGTGTGCGTGTGTGTGTGTGTGTGTGTGTATGTGTGAGTGTGTATGTGTGTGCGTGTGTGTATGGGTGTGTGTTTATGTGTGCGTGCATGCGTGCGTGCTTGCGTGCGTGCGTGCGTGCGTGCGTATGTTTATGGGGCGCTGTAATGTAGCGGTTAGAAAGTCGGGCTCTCAATCGAGGGAACCCGTGTTGTCGAATACTCGTGCTGCCATTTCGAAGCTTTGGCAATTTCGTTCATCCCACGTTCCCACAGTTCACTCAGCTGTATAAACGAGTACCTGTCAAATTCTGCAGTGAAACAATTCGAACGAAAAAGATCCAAAGTGTGATAGACATGTGGTTAATTGAATAGACAAATAGTTAAGGGACAGAGTGTTTCTTGCTAGACATAAGTTGCATTAGATACTGTAATTAGTGCATATTACTAAGACCCTGCCATTGATTGCAGGCAGCAATTTTAATAGTGTTGGTGAAGTGACGTTATTATGTTGGTGAAGTGACGTTCAATAGGATGCAGTCCTGCCATCATATTTTAAAAAATGGTAAAGAAACAACCGGGCACTTCGTCGTTGTAAATATTTGCATTTCAGTGAATGCATGTCCACACGTACATGTTCACTTGCACACGCGCACGTAGCGAGATGTTGCTGGTACGCCGAGAAAATATAGATATGTTTTATTAATTGATAATAAAAAAATTCCGAATTTGGTACACATTAAAAAACAAATTTGTCAGTTTGCTTGTTTGTGTGTTGGTTTGTTTGTTCGCTATAACTAGTACCCAACGATTACTATTTATTTAAATTTTTTTAAACGTTCATATTAGCACCCCTTCTTGTGATATATGATGCTAATATTTTATAACGCATACCGACATATTATGTTTATGTTAAATACTACCTTACCCCTTCATCCAAACAACAACGCATCATTGAAATATACTGTAAGTTTTAATAAGTACCTTTACTCAATTACAATCAAACATCTTGGGAATGTGATAACTTGGATAACACTACTTTATTAGGATAACATTACTGTAATATGTACAACGGACACATTAAAAGAAGATAATATGAAGAAATGAAGAGAAAAACAGAAGACAGGATGGATAAAACGTCAACGCGGCCTATGCAACATGGATCAACATTCATAAGAACAATACCTTTTTGTGCAAGTGCTTCTGCAATGTTACTGTTTTCACTAACTCATAAAAGTAAACTAAAGTAAATGTTTCGACGAATTGAACAAACAAATAGGCATTTGTTTAATCAACTGAGGATACTATGCTATTCACACACTATTTGTTTTGACATAAAAGAACCATCTTCGTGATAGGCTGAATACCGCTTTGTCAAGAATACGACTTGTGTTACTCCTGGGTGATATATTAAACCAATAGTATGTTGTTGCACGATTATAACTGTGCCTAAGTACCGCAATGCTAACACAATTAGACATGACTTCGGAGTAGACAAGCAAGCATTGAAGGAACTGGGGCAGGAAGTTGATATGATCTGAAGACGTGGAACGAACGAAATGGAACGGTCTACGAAAAAAGCGAATGCGCTCAAGTGGACGGTAGAAGGCGAAGAGCAAGAGCGCACTTGAGAAGGGGGGCTGTCAGAAGAGATACTTGGCGAGATTGCGAGGGGAGTGGAGAACGTGTTCCCCTACCCTGGGCATCACTACTGAACTACATTGCAGACAACGCCCTAAAACTTGTAAAACGTGTTGCCTTCTCCTGGCAGTGGACCAAATGGCGTTGCTTGTTATTAAATGGTCATGTTGACTCGTGCGTGATATGTATTAAATAGTTGCGCATGCCGTTCGTTTAATGAATATATGTAGCATGTATATACTAATATCTGAATAAATGTATGTATTTATGCTAGTATTTATACATGTGCATATGTATCGCATATTCCAATGGGTGAGGACTTCCCAGAATAGTCGAGTTGGTATTTCAATGAACATGTCTAACGGGTGTGTCAGTGGTGCCAGGGTATACAAATTGCCTTATACTGGTTGAAGTGTATATTGTATAACAAACAGTTTTTTCAGTGCAGAATTTTATACGACCAAAACATGTTTCTTCTAATTTTGTCGTCAGTGTATATTACATGCATATATCATGTGGGCTGAGCGGGATTTTCCGCGGACAATTTGCTTACTCGAAAGGCCATTACGACACTCATCACAAGTGTTGTTTGCGATGTGGTTATGACCGAACGGATTTTGTATAAATGAGATATATCACCAATTATTTTATTATCTACAATCGCAGCAGTAGAACACTCCAACGTTGTCTTCTCATACGTAGACCATGCTACAGAGTGGTGCGTCCTCTGGCGAACAGAACATTCAACACCCTCCTTTGCATTTTGGAGATCCCGATAAGTAGCAAGAACACCTGACGCACTTATGCTGGGGGCCACACAACCCCTTTTTGCAGCTGGCTTCGCAGTAATGGGTGTGGCCACACTTAGCACGACAGCGAGGAAGACCAAGCCACCAGTTACAGTAGCATTTGCATGTGTGGCCTTTGCAGCGGCAACTGCCTCTCCTGCACGAGACGTGACAGTCATCCGCATCTACAAAAGAACAGTTAGTCTTTCTCGCAATCAAAACGTAACATTTGTTGAAGCGACACTAGGATATATGTGCGTGTTCTGATGACATGTGGAAGGCATGATTCAGTTTGAATGTTATGATATTATGTTGGCAGTCGACGACTGGCGTTACAGTTACGTACGATATACGAAAATAACATAGCGAAATGTGTGTTTGACGGTCTATTGAATAATGGTTACTAAGAATCTACTACAAGTATAATGATTAAAAACGATAATATGACGTACGTCGACGGGTTCTATATCGCATTCAAAACGTAACATTTGTTGAAGCGACATTGGGTTATATGTGCGTATTCTGATGACAAGTGGAAGGCATGATTTATTCTGAATGTTATGATATTATGTTGGCAGTCGATGACTGGCGTTACATTTACGTACTAAACATAATAATAACATACTTAAGTGTGCGTTTGGCGGTATATTGAATAATGGTTACTAAGAATCTATTACAAGTGTAATAATAAAAAAAACGACAATATGACGTACGTCGACGGGTTCTTCGGCGAATGGTCAGAAGAGGGTTTTCTTCTCTCTTGTTGCGACCTTGAAGAAAACAGAAACTATGCATGATCTTCGGTATGCTGCATACCCGAATGCCAAAATATATAAACTGGGGTATGATACCACCAATGCAGAACTGATGATAGCTTGCTTAGCTGTCAGAAATCGCACGAGAAACAATGTTCCGGATACAAAAGAGACAATTAGAATGTTCAGAGGTTAGACGGCTGCACGTTACGTGTGAATCATATGTTAAACTGTCTTTGATATTATAATACATATCACGTACGACATGTATTTCATTGCGTTATACAAGAAAATCTTCATAAACACAATATTGTATGCAAGCAACACGTACGAGACACTTCATCGCTGGCTTCGCCCATGCTTACAGAGGATTCTTCATCCTAATCAAGACAGAAAGATTTACACAACTCAGTAGAATATAATTTATTAGCACCACATCGGTGACGAAATTATTGCACAATAAACTGTCAACTTACTGACGCTGATATGTAGATAACATGTATACATAAACGAATTTAGTAAATACTAATCAATGACTTAGTTATGAGAGTAGAAGTACTAAAAGACAACAACAGATCAGGTCAATGCAGACCAGTTTTTACATTAATTGACTATGTGAAGGAAGACGAGGAACTAGAGCCAGTAATCCTGCATACGGTAATGATGGACAACTCTTTTGGAGCAAATGGGTGGAACCAGCAGAGATCGACACGATTGGCGAACATATTATTGCTACCGTTTTTTTCAAATGATCCGCATTGTCATCAGCCAAAGCCACCAACGCTAGACACGTGAATAGAAGGACGATGGTTGCACGCATTTTCTCTACAACAGGGCATCGGTGAAATTGTGAATAGGCTATGTCATAAGATATGTTGTTTAGTTTGCCAGTGGATAATTTACAGTATACGAAGCGGCGTATGAGTGCACGTACATAAATGGTCATCTAAACTAATCTGATCAAGTGTCCCGCATGATTGTCGTATTCCAATGTTTTATTGCTGTCTTGAGTTGGACCGATCAAGATCAAGTGATTTAACAATAAGATTTAGCAAGGTTTCCATCCAAAGCAAAATAATTGGTTTATCGAGAGCTATAAAATTATTATTCATGTATTTGCCCTAATAAGATATTTGTAATTTTTTATGCCGCAACCCTACACTTCTCTGACACTTTCGTGTCAAAATTAATTGTTATCTCATCAGTGTTTTAGTATAATCGTTGTAACTATGCTAGTTTTCCCACTTTATATTTTTCAGTCTTATGCCCATGTCCTGTGAGTACACATCTACGTTTCAAAAAATTTCTTCCAGAAAGTAAATTGAATCATTTCAGAACAATGCATTTTCAAACAGTATTCAATGATATGCTATTAATACAAATGATCGATAATCTCGCCCCTTGCCATTCGTTAAAATATACCTAGGCATATATCGATACAACGATCTTACTTACTGGTTGGATTCGTGTTATCGCAATTGTAAGATGTATCAAACGCAAACATTATATATACATATATATATATATAAATATATATATATATATATATATATATATATATATATATATATATATATATATATATATATATACTGATATTATGATAATTGGTTTGACATTTTCTGACTTGTTATTCCTGAAAAATAATACAATTTCAGACCAATGCGTTTTTAGAGAGCATCCAATGACCTACTAACACAAAACAAAGAGTACCAGCCACACGTGTCGTGGTATTCTTGGACTCGTGGTGATCGTCTCACTCAGTAGTCTGATTTGTCGACGTTGCTCTCCCGTGGCGCGATGCGTCGTGTACCGGAGCAATCAGTGGCCTGCCTCGTCGACAGACGGAGTTTGGCTTAAGGGGTTTTGTGTGGTAAATGCAGACAAAAGCCGATTCGCCACTTGAGCCATCCATCAAGGTACCCTGTTCGGCCTCTAGCATAATTATGCCAACAGAACAGCCCACCTCTTACGGGCTAGTGGGTCACGTCTAACTATTTATCGGTACTGCCATCTTTACGAGGTATTTTAAGCCGTGGTGTCATGCATCCGACTCTGTCATTTGGACCACTGCCAGTTTGTGTAGCGTGTGTTTGTGTGTGTGCGTGCGTGCGTGCGTGTGCGTACGTGTGCGTGCGTGCGTGCGTGCGTGCTTGTGCGGAAATATTACCCTCCTTCGTTTCATGCATAGTGACATACATTAACAACAACACAATGTGTGGCCGGATTCATATCAAACAAAGTGGTCATGTACATTTATACTGTTTGAGAGTTTTCTTAAATACACCCTATACTGTTTACCGATTTCGAACAGCCCTGCTAGTCGCGACCAGGCATACCTGTATAAACTAGTAATAATAAAAAATAGTAATAATAATAAACTAATATGTTCGTTGATTCTGTTATCGATCTGGATGGTGATGGGAATTCACCCCACGACCCATTGGAGGCAGTGTAATGAGATCAGACAAAACAGGAGGATCAATTGAAAGCATATTCAGCGTCAATAAGTAACAGTCCAACTATGGTAGAGGTATGTGCCTATCCAGTCTTTATTATTCACCCCCAGTGGACATGTTCCACTGGGCTCGGTGCTAGTTCCGCTGATGATCAGTGTTTTCACGGCACCAGTGCAGGACATGCTAACGAAGCACGCTGCGGAATATCATAAGTTTGCAGGTTACCTACAGATATACACATCCTACTATCCTCATGTTTCTGGTGACACGGAACACGCTACTCAAAGACTTTGTCACTGCATCAATGAGATAAAATGCTGGATGAGTCAATATAAACTCAAGTAAAATTATGAAAAGGCTGAGTTTATGGTAGCCCTCAGCCCTCATCACCTGAGGAAATACTAAGTACTCACACCAACCCTCGAGTTTTAATTTGGCTAGTTTAGTTGCAACATGCACTGTGCCATGTGTATGTCTAGGCAGAGTTATATCAGTCAAATTTCGAACTTGTAATGCGATAGATTTATTTAAGTGATTTGCATTTTCCCTCTGCACAATCAGCCGGAACTGATTTTCTGTTATATTATCTGTTAATAAGAATGGATTTCGGCACAAAAAGTGCTGTCTCGGCAGTAAACGTTGTGTGCCATGCACTACGAAACCAGTACGTAGTTAGGTAATCTTGGAAGTTATTCTTTGTTGGTGCACTAACATTTGGAATATAATTATATAGATAAGTATAAATCGTTGCACCATACTGGCCCGGACAGGTTTATGCCAACTTCGCATTACACTTTGCCGTGCAATTAAGATTGGTTTGATGAATATCTTTTAGGTCTCGATAACTATCTTCTAAAAACGAAGTACTTATCTCAGCTACACAGGGAACTGATACATAATAATAAACAACCTCAAGCAATATAGGGTAGACTACACATATGTAGGTGCTGACGCATATGTGTCAGCCGTTTAGTCACATGTTGCGTATGCTGAGTTGACTTGCGCAGTTTGTGGTTGTTAAATCAGGCACTATCCACACAAAGGATTCATACAGTTTTATTGAGTACATGGGCACTCACAAACACGCGCACGCACGCAAACACGCACGCACACACACATACACAGTATAACGCGTGATTGTTATCACGTACTCCGCTGTTTCGTGTGCTTAAGCAGTTCCATTACCCAATAATCCGCGGTGTATATGGTTAATAACGGGGGCGTGCAACCCTTTCTAAGTTTGTGTGGAAAAAACCCAACTACTATATAGGTTGAAAATGGGCAATTCCTCCAATTTATTTTGGAGGGTGAATTTCGACGTAATTACCACTGTGCACACCGCATTAAATGTAAGATGCCTGCAGCATAGGGTGCATAGTCAGAATAAATATAAATAATATGTCTGGATAATTACATCAGTGTAGAAGACAAATTGGTACATGTTAGCAATAAATTTGTGACCAAAAAATCCTTGTCGCTGTTATATAATGTTCCAGCATAACAAATTACAAGGGACAACGATAATGTTAATTCAGTAATAACTAGATAGTCCAACATACGGTATGTAACTATAGTTTATAACTCACATGCTACTGATGTTATGGTAGTAGGTTTAAAATTGTCTGTCTTCTTCTTCCAGAAACAAATTGAACCATTTTCAGACTAATGTGTTTTCAGAAAGATTTATCAGGCATAATTGTACAAAACATAGTGTAATAGTCACATCTGGTTTGGTATTATCCAGCTTGTGGTGATCGTCTCACTCAGCAGTCTGAATCGGCCTCTAACGTGTGCCAGTATCACAGCCCACCTTGTGCGGGCTTGTGCTAGAAGTGGGTCACTGCTAATTATTTATCGGTACTGTCATCATTAAGAGGTGTCGAATGCCATGGTGTCACGCATACATTGTACATTTATGTGATATATTACTTTCCTGAGTTATGTTGGTGATGCATTACTCTCCTGCGTCTCATGCGTAGTTATATATGTTAACCAATACAATGGGCAACCGAATCCAGGTCTCGCACAGTCATAGTTTACATTAATAGCGTTTGCTGGTTCGTTTAGTTTTATAACTACCTGTCCCATCCATCAAGACTCCCTGTGGCGATCGGCCTCTAAGGTATGCCGATTAAAATGTTTAACTCGTACGAAGCGGGTTACAGCTCACTATGTATCGTCTACTTGTTTACACCTGTCCATGGAGCAACAGCGATGAAATCACACCTTTTCCAATAGGCCGCCATTATAGGGTTTCTTAGGATTCCACGACAATTTTTCCTACGTTGTTTTTAAACGTTTCACAGCACATGTGTCCTCTTTTAACACACATACCGTGTGACATTCGTGAAACTGAAAAAAGAACACTCGTTTTTTTTTTCTTCAGAAAAACACGCCCAAATCTGATGCACCTCTAGTTCCAACCAGCCCCGTGACTGGCACGATGCCATCAAAAGAAATATTGAGTGTAGTAATATATAATACATTTACTTTCATAACGTATCCCTTGGGAAAGTGCTTGGAAAACTTAACTCGTAAAAAACACAAAGGCCGTTACTAGATTTATTTTCTAATAGTATGATTTTATACCTGTCTAGCAAAGATGGAAACAGTGAATTGAGTGTTAAACCACTATAAAGGGGGCGCCACTGTGGCTTATGTTGGCCACATACCACATTTAGGATCCGTCCGTCTTGAAAAATCCCTAGGAATGTGAGGATTCAGCGTGATGAAAAAAATGGTTGGATCATAGGCCAATGATGCAAAGAGGCGAAGGAACAAAAAGAAAGGCGATTGGACGTCGGCGAGTGGGAGGAGACACTGCCAGACGGCCCCCGCAATTAGCGTATTAATATAAATATTGAAGGGTTTTGCGGGTCTATAGCGAATGTCGTGTATCGACTTATTTCTGAATGTACGCGTTCCACCTGATTCCACCAAAGGCTCAGCAACTGTCAAATTTGTTCTGTGTCTCTTCGATGCCAGGAATATATTGGAAGATTGGGAATGGGCTTACGCTGGAATTTAACTACATTTAACACGACTTAACTACATTTAACCCGATTTAACAAGATTGAAATTTGTTTTAAAATATTTAACAAGATGTTACTATATGCAATACGATTTAACGAAACTTTACTAGATTTATTAATATTTATCAAGATTTAACAAGACTTAATACGATTTAACAAGATTTCACAAGACTTAACAAGATTTAACAACATTGTCATCTAAGGCCAAGGCAAAACACCGCAATCGACTAAAGGGAACTGGTCGTAAAATTACGATGCACGACGATTATTATTATGTGAAGTGAGGTAATCTTTTGCATATTTTACTCATTAAGAGGCGCAAATGAAGCGATTGTTTTTTATGCGAAACGTGGGACCCACCACCCACCAATACGTAATGGTATGCGCTTTTTTATACTGCGAATTTATGCGGCTACCCCGGATTTACGCACTACTGCTCGCATTCAAACAGTGCAGGGCATACCTTGTTGGGCAGCGCGTGGATTCAAAGTGGCTGGTGACCTCATTATAGGGCTACACGAAACCATAATCGCTTCAAACCTTATGTCATGCTTTGTGTTCATATTTAAATCCTGGTAAAACACCTGAGGTGTCGTCGCATAAGTTCTCAAAGTCCCCAAAAATGTAGCATTATGTATTTGTGGGTGTTGGTTTGACGGCCCATGTTTTGTGGGACAAGCGAATATCAGCAGATGTGGCGCCACCTACAGAGTGAAATGGATATAATCGTACATTGATGCTTGGCTATAGAAATTGTGATAAAACTGTTTTGTAACAATGGTTTAAAAGGTGAATACTGTATTATTGGCATTTCTGGGGTGGGGTGGGGGTGGGGTGGTCTGATCAAATACTAAACAGTATACGTTTTTATTTTCTTTGAAATGCACTACTCCTTTCATACCCTTGATGTTTTGCAGCTCTGGTGAATTCGACACCACTTTGTCACAGACAATTAATGGGTCAGCGTGAAAAGCACGACTGGTTTAGCAGTTGTTTGTGTTTCGTATCCATTTAATATCGAACTAGTAATCTAATTAATATCGAGAACTAATATCGAGACGACAGATCAGAAGGCTTATAGAATCAACAGCAAACACATGTGCCAGTTATAAGACAGCCATGTTTAATCACTTGGCTACATTAAACTATTGTCGTCGCCATCTAAGCTTACTTTCGGATCAATGGAACTCTTTAAGTAAGTCACTAAATGGGAGTATCCGGTAGATGAATATTCAACGATGACTTGAATATATTGAAGCAAAGTGTGCGTGCGTGCGTGCGTGACAATATGAGTGACCCTGCCACATAACGTTAGGGTTGAGGGCTACATGTATCAAATGTGCATGCACGTTTGTAACACTTTTTATTGGTACTTGACTCATTCATACACTTGGTTATATAATTGATGATGTCTTCTGTCTGATGTGAACAGGATTGTAAGGATACTACAACATGTGTGTGCGTGTCATTGTCTGGCCCTGGCAGGTCCGTAGCATACCAGTAAACATAGATTTACATATACCGTTCAACATCGACACGTCGAACCTTAAATGGATTAAATGTTTTGCTTCCTGTACATATGTACTACTAGGGAATCGGCGCGCCAGAGTCTGCACTGACGTCACTGTCATGTGACTTGCAGGTGGACATCTTCATACATGTAGCCAACAATAGGAGAACTGTGAAAATATCAGTTACTAAACAAATTAAAGCGAAGTTTGACCATCGATTAGTAAGAACGTTTGGAGAAGACCACACATTTGTTTTTGTTTTTTAATATTAGTTGATGTTGAACAAGTCTGTGACGTCAAGTTCTCCATTTTCTAGTCAAACTCAGTGTGTGTGAACGGCTCAACGAGGTCCTCATGTCCTCGTTCACGCAATAACTCGTTAACCCTGTCCATGCAGCTTTCTACACACTCTACGATCATCTTGACGAGGTCTTCGTTCTCCTTCTTATTGTTGGCTTTGATCTCTTCTGCGAATTTCTCGTTGCATAACTTGTTGCATTGATGCATGACCCGACCCCCAGCCACGGTCGCCGCCAGCACGCAGGCCAGCAGGAACAGGAGGACAAACTACAACCACCGAATAGACTTGTAACAGGCAAGTTGACATCGACATTACACACAGCAGTTACTGCAACACCCACCGTCACTGCGTCGTTTCCAAATTAATGGAAATTAATGTATTATATTATTATACATTAATTTCCAAATTTGGGAAATCTGATGTATTTAGTAGTATTATGCAAAAACGAAAGCTAGTAGTTTTATGCATGCATTCATTGTGCCACTCTCTAACGTCAGGCGTCGTGATTAATGTGATCTGAACGAATCTGACTGTCTTCACCACATTGAGACCCCGCATTTAGCCCAGCGTCCTGCTGTATGTAGTTAATGTAGTTATTTACCAACACTTGGTTGTGTTACTTGTCTACTCTATATACATTTTGTGTTGCATTTGTTCTAATTTAAACTACAGCGTTTTGTTTCCCTTCAACGTCGCAACAAGAGAGAGGAAAATCCTCTTCTAACCATTCCACGGAGAAAGTGTACTATACCTTTCACTCATGATTAGTTTATGAAATGATGCTTACGCATTATTCATAGAAATTGTTATGTAACGGTGAAGGCAGTATTTCAGTATGTTATTATCCTGTCCGCTGCAGTATGCAGTATGCAACAGATTAGCCACTTTTATGTAACATAGCTAATCCTGTCTAGTACAGCCTCCAACATTTTGTACATATAACCACAATTATTTAAGCGCAAAACAGTTACACGATAGGTAAGTGTCACGTCTAAAATACTCTTTACATAACGATGATCTAGCTTGCTTTGTAAAAGTAGAGTTTTGTCTTCAAGAAAGAACGAATTATATGTAGGTAAAAGTACTGTTGTAGATCCTCCGCAGGTTAGTATGGTTCACTGCAAGAGAGGCAGTTGCCATTTCAGAGGCCACTTGTGTCGTGACTGTAGTAGACACGGTCTTCCCAAATGCGTAGCTAAGAGTGCCGCCTAGTGCATGGTCTCCTGCATAAAATGGGACCTGCGAAGTTTCTGACAAATGCGTTAGGTGCAGTTGCAACGCCTGGTGGGGAATTGGAAAGGCCTTTTGCAACAAATGTTAAAGGCTATGTTCGCCAGAGGGCGCGTCGTCTGCCTCTGGGCACACATCAGATTAGAAAACGTTGTACTGTTGCATTCAATAACACACATTCTAAATACGTGTGGCTTAATACAAAGAGCTGTTTTCGTGCGTTTATGTTTGTGTACTACTTGAAGTTGGGTCAACCAACGTCAACTTGTATCCAATATTTTCCCATGTTGTGCGCAAATCGCTATGTGTCCGTTAGTGTTCGTTATTCTTACACCGTGCCGTTCGTTAGAGAAGACATCACTTCCAAACTGGATTCGTGTTGGTGCAATGGCCACAACTGTACTTACTTACTTGCTTAGTCCTCTTCGTGCTTACAGGTACATAAGGCAGAAACAAAACCTATCCACCCCTATCGGTCTGAAGCTTGTTTGGCAGCCTGGCCCCAGCTAAGGTGCATTTAGCGTAATCTCTCAGTTCTCCTCCAGGGTGATTTTGGGCGTCCTCGTTTTTTTTTTTCGGGGATTCACATCAAAGCTGTTTTACCATACTGTGGTTATCTTTTCGTCAAACGTGAACCATCCATCATCATATTCTTGTGGTGAGCAAGTCATCCATGTCAATTAATTAAGTTTAAGAAGATCTTTGTAGGTTGAAGGGTTGAAAGTTGTCTGAGATATGTTTCAGTCATACGCCATCATTCTGAACCATGAAGAGAACGCAACTCTGATGTAGCCTTGGCTTCATTTTTCTAGAGTATATGGTCGATTTCTCTACAGGTCATAGAATGAAAAATGCTCCTCTTGCCTTTTTCGAGTGATTCGTGAATTCAATAATGGTTCATCCCTCTTTACAAACTATGCTTCGCGTGTAGGTGAAGATATTAGTGGTTTACATATCTTCTTGATCGCAATAAACTAATACAGCGTTTGTGTGGTTCAGCTCCATCACCTCTGATTTCTTTTTGAAGATTTTGAGTTATATCTTCTGGCTGATTTCCTTGATTTTTTCGTCATTTCTGACATGTCTTGTCGCGTATGAGATAGGACATGTTACGTCATCAACGACGTCAATCTCTACGCGATAAAAAAACATTGTCCATCTAATTCCTCCTGTTTGTGCCCTCTTCATAATCCTGTTCATTACAAGACTGAATAAGACTGCGGGCATCACAAACCTTACCTCCTCCCTCCCTCTCTCTCTCTCTCTCTCTCTCTCTCTCTCTCTCTCTCTCTCTCTCTCACGCTTCTCACTTTGCCTTAACTGTTATATCTGATTGTCTGGTGGTGCGTGTCTAGTTCTCATAAAATAGCTTGACGATGTACACAATATGAGTCGGGAATCCGTATGCACGCAATATTCTCCAGATAATGTTTCCAGGCAAATATTGCAGCACGATGTCATAGCGCAAAGGTAAAATTATAATGTTGCGTGACTGCGTCTCTCTCTCTCTCTCTCTCTCTCTCTCTCTCTCTCTCTCTCTCTCTCTCTCTCTCTCGCTCTCTCTCTCTCTCTCTCTCTCTCTCTCGCTCTCGCTCTCTCTCTCTCTCTCTCTCTCTCTCTCTCTCTCTCTCTCGCTCTCGCTCTCTCTCTCTCTCTCTCTCTCTCTCTCTCTATCTCTCGCTCTCTGTCTCTGTCTCTCTCTCGCTCTCTCTCTCTCTCTCTCTCGCTCTCTGTCTGTCTGTATGTCTGTCTCTCTCTCTCTCTCTCTCTCTCGCTCTCTGTCTGTCTGTCTCTCTCTCTCTCTCTCTCTCTCTCTCTCTCTCTCTCTCTCTCTCTCTCTCTCTCTCTCTCGCCAAGTATAACAACGTGTGTGGAAGGGCAGGCAAAACGGGTCGCTTTTGAGTGATATTTGCACCCTAGGGCTTCCACAAATCCTATACAATTACATTTATTTTTTCAATTAAGTACGTATTTTGGACGCATCCCGTGGTTGCATTATTTTTGGATAGGGTAACATAAATATGCAATTTAGCCGGTTTCCCAACCCCCCAACCAATTCCCCTTCGCCTGCCCTAGTCGGGCAAAACGTATGTTGCCTGCGGGTAATATGAGATGAAAATTATGTATGGCGATTTTTGGTGAAACAGTTGCAACTATCTACATTCATTTACATGAAAAACAACAACCCTCTTTGAAGAACACTTTAATGACAAAACGGAATGTATCACGACCGAGAAGGTAATGGTGCAAACGGGTAGGCATTTATTGTATTGTCATCATTTTGATAAGCACCGTTCACATTCAAAATATGTCTAGTTGTCGACGAGACCAGCGCAATCAACACGTGTCAGTATCTAACTCGGGCTGCACTGGATGTAGTCGTCATCGACTGTTTCCGTGAACGATTCGATGTACTATTTTGCCCGCTCGCAAGCAATTATAAAAAGTTACATTATTTTTCTATATTTTTGGTCACGTTAAACTAAAATAAAAAAAACAAAGACAAGGATCAGCAGTCGTTATTTTTCTTTATCTTTAACAAGCACTTTCTCTGGTCTGCCTGTCATGTGCAATAGTGCATGTTTACGGATTTTGCGAGATGTGGTCATAATATATAGACAGTTCCCAGTTTCCTCTATTAACCTGTTTTACCCGCCATACCCCTATATTCATTGTCATTCAATCTTGATTAATCCATGTTGTCTTTCTACCATATGCCGTTGCATAAACATCACTTCGCTATGCATGTGAGAGATCGAATAGGATGAAGGAGAGGTGGTTTATTTAATATAGTAAATAATATATTCAGGCTTACGAAATAAAACTAGAAAGAGAAGTGAGTAAAGGGGAAAGTATCAACTTTGGATATTTTAACCGCGGACGCATACAATGGAAATATCTGGAGAGAACATGGGGTGAGGACCAACAGTTTCTATTTTTCATTTAATATACCTTTCTTACTCAACACATGCTAGAACCAACCGGGGAGAAAATGTATCAGATTTATGTTTTTCTTCACAAAATGAATTAGTCGACAGTGCCAACATATATGAGCCATTGGGTAACAGTGATGAATTAGTCGACAGTGCCAACATATATGAGCCATTGGGTAACATTGATAAATTAGTCGACAGTGCCAACATATATGAGCCATTGGGTAACAGTGATGAATTAATCGACAGTGCCAACATATATGAGCCATTGGGTAACAGTGATGAATTAGTCGACAGTGCCAACATATATGAGCCATTGGGTAACAGTGATGAATTAGTCGACAGTGCCAATATATATGAGCCATTGGGTAACAGTGATGAATTAGTCGACAGTGCCAACATATATGAGCCATTGGGTAACAGTGATGAATTAGTCGACAGTGCCAACATATATGAGCCATTGGGTAACAGTGATGAATTAGGCGACAGTGCCAACATATATGAGCCATTGGGTAACAGTGATCATAATCAAATACATTTGTTCATTAAAGTAAAATCAGAGTACATCAAAGTACAAATACAAAACTACAGGATAAACTTCCACAAAGGTAAATATAAAGATATGAGAAAATACGTAGCATAGTTTGATTGGAATAACATGCTTAGGAATAAGATCGCAATTGAATGTTGGAACAATATAAAATATGAAATTGAGGGTACCATTGATAAATTTGTTCCTTTGAAAGACAAAAAAATCGGTCTAGAAAGCAAAACACTTGTCAACAGAAGCTATTAGAAAATAGCGTACAAGCAAACTATGCGGCGAGTTTATAGACGTTCCGGAAAGGATGAAGAGTAGCCAAATTACAAAGAGCCACTTAAAACAGCTACGAATGAAATTAGACAACCTAAAAGAAGCTATGAGCAAAAATTAGCATGTAACATGAACAATGAGAGCAAGCGTTTGTATGCATCTGTCAAGAATAAACAAAATGTACGAAACAAGTTTGGACAAGGTTGGAGACAGTACTGGAAATATAACATCACAAGGTTTTTTAATGGCAGAAGACCTAAACGGATGCTTCAGTTCAGTGTTTGCCAGAGAGGATATTAGTTCATTACCAGTTTCAGATGCTAAATTTCAGGAGGCTAAATCGGATTATTTAGGGCAGTTAATTGTAACTCCACAAAAAGGTACCTAAGGAAATAAAGGCAAGGAAGGACAACTAATCCCTCTAAAACTATTAATGGAAAGAGCAGAACACATTAGTGTAGCACACACACACACACACACACACACACACACACACACACACACACACACACATATACACACACACGCGCGCGCGCACACACACACATACGCAATCACTCACTCACGCACGCACGCACGCACGCACATACACCACACCACACATACACACAAACACACACAGACACACACACACACACACACACACACACACACACACACACACACACACACACACCACACACACAGGCTCGCGCGCACGCACGCACGCACACACACACACACACACACACACACACACACACACACACACACACACACACACACACACACACACACACACACACACACATGCACGCACGCACACACACATTTCCGCCCCTTTTCCCAAATACGTTTGTACGGAAGAACATAAAACTCTGACTCAAAACGAACGCTAAACGAATGGAGAAAGTTTGAAACACAACAAAGAGCTACGGTCGATAATACAGACTCCAGTAGATGATGTTAAAGAGTAGAAACATCCCGGGGAAAGCGACACGAGAGGTCCTATCGAAGGCGTCTGCAGTGAAGATCGTCGACGATTTCGTATGTGTTGCGACGGGGCGGTGTCTCGAATGGTTTTTCTTCGTGTCTGGCACATCCTACCACATGCAACATTTTGCAACATGACAATGATTGGGTTATTGGCGTGTTCTGTACTACAGATAACAGTATTATGCCTGACTAGAGCCTAAATGCCTGAGTGGACGTCTGACTAGGAAATAAACTAACAAGGCATACGTGAATCGTCAAACAAACACCACACAGGACAATAATATGTCATGCAGTAGACACAGTAGTCTCAATCTTTAAATGGAATATACGTTCCTAACAAACATTAGGATTTACGTTTTGGCAACATATTGTGGTGACTACCAAAAAAACGGCGATTTTATATTCGTGACTGTTCAAACTGTAGAACACTTGATTCTGAGTAGTCGCTTTTAGAAAATAATGTGTGCGTACGTGCATGCGTGCGTGCGTGCGTGCATAAATGCCTGACTGCCTAATATAAGTATTTGTACTAAACCATGTACACCGGTGTAACGAACAGTCTACTTACAACGATCACTCCGTGACACACGTCTACCTCCACAATGGTTTCATCGTCCGCATCTGCCTGTAGTTGTCGACGCATTCGCTTCTCCCGCGTCGAGAGGAAGTTGACGAGGACGTACTCAACGAGTGCTCCGTAGACGTGCAGCATGCACATGGAGTACCAGTAGTCGATCGCCTTCGGGTACGACACCTACGCACAGCAGGGACGGCAACGTGTAATTAAACTGATTCAAGAATTGGACGACCCAAACCCCTAAAAGAATGTGGTTTAACTACACTAACGACACGGATATT
Organism: Lamellibrachia columna; assembly: GCA_963662155.1. Taxonomy (NCBI): domain Eukaryota; kingdom Metazoa; phylum Annelida; class Polychaeta; order Sabellida; family Siboglinidae; genus Lamellibrachia; species Lamellibrachia columna. Next base: position 21,493,239 of record OY759274.1, read on the forward strand.
AAGAGGAGACCAAATATTTGATGAGTTTTTAAGATATTAAATTGTTATGAAAATTAACATTGATATAATAATTTAGTTTTTGCATGAGAAAGATCGAAGCACTAGAGGACTGGAAGTAAGGTTTGTGACGGAACAGTTTGGACAGTGCTCGTTCTTATGAGGGACGATTACATGAATGGAACAAAGTATCTACCGATTGTGTAATGTTATTAGCGTGAGTGAGTGAGTGAGTGAGTGAGTGAGTGAGTGAGTGAGTGAGTGAGTGAGTGAGTGTGAGTGTTTTATTTCGGAATTGAATAATACAGAACATAAATGAAAGACAAAAAATAATGCAATATATACAATTCCTGGTTTTCAGCAGGGCCGAGACTGGTACCAATGTGTGTGTGTATATATATATATATATATATATATATATATATATATATATATATATATATATATATACAAATGTATGTATACAAAGTTACGGCAAACAAAAATAATTAATTGTGTCGCTGGTCGCTTCCATCCGCTGATAATGGTAGACTGATTGTTATCAAATAGAAACAGTGTGCAATTAATAACTATAAACTGACAACTAATATACTACCATAAATAATTAGTAACAATTGTGACAAGGTCAGTAGACGAAGAAGTGAACAACAATTATTGTGCAATTATAAAAGGTACACAATGCCAAATACGATTTGAACACATATATACAACAACAAGTATATATTCTAGATGAACAAACCCAGTAATAGCATTTAATATGCAGTAAATTTTTTTTATAACCGCTTAATACTAACAAAAAACAGTGGTAACGCATTTACTATGATGTGGTATTTTCATAGCTTTTGAAAACACACGACTTTAATGAAGATACAAAACTGGTAATATTATGTTTGTTTTGAATATCAAGTGAAATTGTATTCAATACTAATGGCCCTTTATGTATTAGACTGTTTGATAACCGTAGGGTAGAACTGCTGCTTGGACGGATATGTCTAAGTTGTCCAGTGTCATTATTGTGAACATCACGGGTTAGTGTAAAAATGTTTAACAACGATACTGGTGGGTTGTTATGGGAATACTTATACATAGACTTGTCATTTTTTTCATAGATATCCTTAAATGTTAGCATATTTAAGCATGTGAAGAGGGGATGAGTGGATGAGTGGATGAGTGGATGAGTGCGCTCATGGAAACTAGTTCCAAGAATACTATGAACAATTTGTTTTCTGCATAACGAACAATTTCAGCATATGGCTTTTATGTGTAGATCCCCAGAGGATTATTCCATATGTCAAATATGGATATACTAATTTATAATCCATTGTCTTTAGGGATGTTACAGGAAGAAAGCGATTCACATTATTTATAGCATACAATGCACTTGTAAGTATTTTCCTGCATATAATTATATGCTCATGCCAGTCAAGTTTATCGTCAATAAGAAGGCCTAAAAAGTTGACACAACATATATGTTGATACATCTATTAGGGTTGGTCGTTGGTCTTATTAGGGTTGGTCGCCAAGAGGCGCAGAAGGTTGTACCGTTTTTTTTTGCTGTCATCTGTTTTAAGACAATTTCATCTTGCTGTTGCTAAGCTATACTAGTGGGCGTAACGTCTTTTTTATCTTCATGTACTATAACAACTGTTTTATCAAAGATTTTATCAACTTTTATCCCTGAATCAAACTTATGAGTGTTTGCGATTGACTGGACGATAATACAGTTTCGGTTCGTAGGACGGACATCGCCTTATATTGTTCGCGCTGCCTGGGTTCTCAGCAAACTAAAAGGCAGGGGTAGGCCCTTATAAACTTTATACTAATAAGGCTATTTCCACGTTCTTTTATACCCAGTGTTGCCCTAGGGGTGAAGACCTCTCAAATTTCTTTGCACGGGCACAACGTCTTGTCACTCTGCATCCACCACTACGGTGCCTACATGGTTTTAGTGCTGTTGACCTATGCTGAGCGCGAAAGGTTTTTACAGCTTATTTTATTGTCGATGTCAAACCATCATTTTTAGAATCGATATACTGCTATCATTTAAAAAAATTGTCATCATTTAAGGACAATAGACTATCATTAAGACAATGTCGCCGCTATTTCTTTTGTGTGTTTTATTTTTATCATGTTCAGTGGCTTCGAGAGGTGATGATTTTGCCCTGTGCAAGCCACTTATCCTCCAACGGTCGGCTGTCATCTCAACATTTCCCCAACCTACGAGAATACAACATTCTTTGTCCTTTTTACACAGCTTGCCATGTCTTAATCTTTGTTTTAATCGCACGTTACTGCCAATCCCCCGCTCTACACCTACATTTAAATGAGCAATAATTCTACTGCTAGCGGGCGACGTAAGTCTAAATTCTGGGCCTGCTGTCAGGCGTAACATTCGGTTGGCTACCACAAACGTTCGATCAATTCGGGATAAGACAGCATCACTTAGCGATTTATTAATTTCTAAGACAATAGACATTCTTGCTGTAACTGAGACCTGGCTCAGACCACATGATACAGTCGCATGCATTGCTGACATTTCTCCTTCTGGTTATACCTTCCATCATCGACCACGTTCAGTTAGACGAGGTGGTGGTGTTGGCTTTTTGGTATCAAAACAGTTCAAAGTTAATTTACATTCGAACCCTGAATACTGTAGTTTTGAATCAATTTCTGTTGAAATTTCAGATTCTTGTTTCTCCGCTTATTTCGTCTGGATTTATCGCCCTCCAGGACACCCAGCCGATTTCTTTGAAGAATTCCAGGATCTACTGGAAAATTTGGCAACTATTAATTCAGAATTTTATATTTTTGATGATTTTAATCTTCATTTGGACATACCTTCAGCAATAACAACTACCTTTAATGACGTCCTGGTATCCTTTGATTTGAAACAACATGTTACCTTTTCGACACACATACATAGCCACTGGCTCGATCTTTTCATAACTCGTTCAAATTGTTACAATATCAAAACACCTACTGTTTCGGATGGTTTATCAGACCACCACACTGTCATTGTCGATGTTAACGTTTCCAGAACTAAATTAGAATCAAAACACAATGTATTTTACAGACATATTCATAAGATTAACATCACTGCTTTAAAGGCTGGCATCCTTAAATCCGACCTAATCATAAAAACGAAGGGAAAACCTATCCGATTTGTGTGGACAGTATTATCAAGTACACAAGTATTTACTTAAAAAACATGCACCTGTAAAACCCAAATCTGTATCCCAAAAGCCACCTGCTCCATGGATGACTCACGAAATTCTACAATCTAAAAGGCGTCGTCGTTATCTTGACAAATGGCCAAAGCTAAATCGGATTATTACACAAATATGGTCTCAAATAACTCTGAAAGTCCACGTCAGTTATGGAACTGCATAAATCAAATTCTACACAGGCAGCCTGGTCCATCTCTTCCTAATCATGTTTCAATCAAGTCTCTATGTGACTGGTTCTCTAGTCATTTCAAGGACAACATCAGCCTTATCCTTTCTGCTTTCCCAGATCATACTTTAAGTACTGTAAACGTGGCCTCTCCACGAATAAATTCTTTACTTGCATCATTTATACCTGCCACAGCTGATGAAGTGAAGAAAATAATTATGTCTTCCCCAAATAAGCCCTGGGAGCTTGATCCACTACCAAACGTACTGTTGAAATCTTATCTTGATACATTGCTCAAACCGATAACGGATATTATAAATGCATCACTGTGTTCTGGCTTGTTTCCGGATTATTTCAAACACGCCCATGTCAACCCACTTCTTAAGAAGACATCTCTGCCTAAAGAAGATATAAACAGTTATAGACATGTTTCCAATTTCAGCTTTAACGTGCTTACAAGCCGTCTAAGGTCTCACATCAGCTCAAATTGCTTATCTAATGTGTCACAATCAGCTTACAAAGAGTTTCATTCTACCGAAACTGCTCTCTTAAAAGTACACAATGACGTTACTTTAAACTTTGACAAAGGAAAAGTAACAGCACATACCTTGCTGGATCTGTCTGCCGCCTTTGATACCATAGATCACGGCATCCTTATTAAACGCTTATCTGTGGCATATCTGGCACAGCTCTGAACTGGTTTGTATCATGCCTGACTGGTAGACACCAAACCATAAAGAGTGCAAACTGTTTCTCGGCCGCACTCCCCACTTCGTGTGGTGTCCCCGAGGGTTCTGTTCTGGGGCCTTTGCTGTTCGCTCTTTATACTAAGCCACTCACATAATTGGTATAACTGAATCATGGGCCAACATAGATATTACAGATGCTGAATTAGGACTGACAGGATACGTAATGTTTAGGAAAGATCGAATAGGAAGAAGGGGCGGGGGAGTTATTTTATATGTTAAAGAATCTATTCAGGCTTATGAAATAAAACTAGAAAGGGAAGCAGATTGCGATGAAGCTGTTTGGTGCAAAATTGTTTCAGGAAATTCAAAATTAACTATTGGATTAGTTTACCGAAGTCCAAACATAAACGAAGAGGACAACACAAAAATAAAAAACGCTATAAAGGAAGTTAGTAAAGGGGAATGTATCATAATGGGAGATTTTAACCATGGACACATACAATGGAATTCTCTAGAGAGCACAGGGATTGAGGATCAACAATTTCTATGTTTAATCCAGGATAGCTTTCTTACTCAGCACGTACTAGAACCAACCAGGGGAGAAAATGTATTAGATATAGTTTTGTCATCACAAAAAGAATTAGTGGACAATGTAAAAATATTTGAACCATTGGGTAATAGTGACCATAATCAAATACATTTTGACATCAATGTAAAATCAGAAAGTAAAAATAAGAAAACGTACAAGAGAAACTTCCACAAAGGTAACTACAAAGATATGAGAAAATACTTAGCACAGCTAGATTGGAATAACATGCTGATGAATAAGACCGCAATTGAATGCTGGAACATTCTTAAATATGAAATTGAGAGTATCATCGATAAATTTGTTCCCTTCCGAAAACAAGGAAAACGGTGTAGAAAGAAACATTTGTCAAAAGAGGCTATTAGAAAAATAATGCTAAAACAAACTATGTGGAGGGTTTATAGGCGTACCAGAAAGGAAGAAGACTATGCAAAATACAAAGAGGCACTTAATGCAGCTACAACTGAAATCAGACAATCTAAAAGAAGCTATGAGCAAAAACTGGCATGTAACATAAAAAATGACAGCAAGAGTTTTTATGCATATGTCAGGAGTAAACAAAACGTACAAGACAAGGTTGGACCTCTAGAAGACAGTGCTGGAAATATAATATCACAGGGGTTTTTAATGGCGGAAGACCTAAATGGTTACTTCAGTTCAGTGTTTACCAAGGAAGATATTAGTTCATTACCAGTTGCTGATGCTAAATTTCAGGGGGCTAAATCTGAATATTTAGGACCGTTAGTTGTAACTCCAGAATTGGTAGCTAAGAAAATAAGGGCAATGAAGGATAACAAATCACCGGGAGTGGATGGGATTCCTCCAAAATTACTAATGGAAACAGTAGATCAAATCAGTATACCACTTGCAAGAGTATTCAACTTGTCATTAAAAGAGGGAGTTGTTCCGTTTGAATGGAAAGAAGCAAACATCATACCATTATTTAAAAAGGGTTCGAGAAATAAGTCAGAGAATTACAGACCAGTGAGTTTAACGTCAGTGATTTGTAAATTATTAGAAAGGTTAATTAAAGACCATATGGTGGACTTCCTCGTTAAGCATAAATTATTAAATTCATCTCAACATGGATTCCTTAAAGCAAGGTCATGCTTAACAAATATGTTATGTTTTTTGGAAGAAATCACTAAGTGGATAGACGTGGGATCGCCAGTAGATATTATCTACTTAGATTTTCAGAAAGCTTTTGACAAAGTGCCACATCAAAGATTGCTACTTAAATTAAAAGCCCATGGTATCGGGGATAGCATAACTGACTGGATAGAACAATGGCTGACTGACAGAAGACAACGAGTTGTAGTAGATGGAGAAGTTTCAAATTGGAAATCGGTTTTGAGTGGGGTACCTCAAGGGTCAGTACTAGGACCTATATTATTCTTAATTTATATCAATGACTTGGACGACAGTATAACAAGTAACGTACTGAAATTTGCGGATGACACAAAACTGTTTAGAAAGGTTAATACTGATGGTGATAAACAACATTTACAAAACGATCTAGACAGATTAGTGAAATGGTCTGAGAAATGGCAGATGCTGTTCAATTTTGGGAAATGTAAATGCCTACATACAGGACATGGGAACTTGAATGTAAACTATAAAATGGGAGATACTGTTCTGGGTACTACTGTAAAAGAAAAGGACTTAGGAGTTACAATAAGCGCTGATATGAAAGTTTCAGAGCAGTGTGGTATTGCAGCTTCAAAGGGTAATCAAATTCTTGGATTGATTAGAAGAAACATAACATACAAGGGAAAAAAGTTAATTATACCTCTTTATAAAGCAATAGTTAGACCTCATTTAGAATACTGTATACAAGCATGGAGACCATATCGTAAGAAGGATATAGATACGCTTGAACGCATACAAAGGAGAGCAACTAAAATGATTCCAGAACTTAGAGACCTTAGTTATGAAGAACGCCTGAAAGAATGTGGTTTAACAACTCTAGAGACAAGGAGGTTAAGAGGAGATCAGATTGAAGTTTTTAAGATATTGAATGGGTATGAAATTATTGATAGAAATATGTTTTTCTCACTCAAGAAGGATAGCAGAACTAGAGGACATGAGGTAAAATTAGTAAAGGATCAATGTAGATTGGACATCAGGAAGCACTCGTTCTCACAGAGGACAATAAATGAATGGAACAAATTGTCTACAGATTGTGTAACTGCTAGCAGCGTGAATATGTTTAAAAACAAGGTTGACACATATCTCAGGAGGGCGGGTTATAAGTAGGTGAACATTGTTGGACTCTCGATAAGCCAATGGCTTCCTTGTCCACTTGCCATCTGGGCCTTTGGCTTGGATGGCAAATCTTGTTAAATCACTCAGCTCTGTTTTCCAAAATCATAATTTGGATTACCACCTTTACGCAGATGATACACATATCTACATTTCTTTGGCTACCTCGGATACAAATCGCTCCCTAAATCAGCTCAGCGATTGTCTCCACGAAATCTTCCTCTAGATGACTGACAGCAAATTAAAGTTAAACGCAGACAAAACTGAATTTCTCATCATTGGTACTCCAAAGCAGTGTGGCAAACTTGATGGTTTTTTCCCAACATGTGTGATGAGTCAAAATATCATACCAGCAGCCTCAGCGAAGAATTTGAGGGACACTTTTGATAAGAATTTCAACTTTAGACAACATATTTCTCAAACGTGTCGTTGCTGTTTTTAATCATATCCGTGATTTTCGCCGTATTCGCCGGTATATATCACTTTCTGTCGCTAAAACTATTGCAACAACTCTTGTTAGCAGCATACTTGATTACTGCAATTTCCTCCTTCATAATATCAAGGATATTACAAAGGATATATCAAGGATATTACAAAACTTCAACGTGTTAAAAATTGTCTGGCTAGGGCAGTTACACGATCTCCTCGCTTCTCTCTCTCAGTGCCACTTCTAAAATCATTGCATTGGCTCCCTGTGCGATATCGTATTAGTGTTAAGATATGTACAATTACCTATCAAGCCCTTCCAACCAAACAACCATATCTACATTCAATGCTCACTCCAGCAATACAGCCCAGACAGCTTCGGTCGACTGATTCTGGTATACTTTCTATTCCCAGAGTTAAAACAAAGGCTGGAACTCGAGCTATCTCGGTCGCCGCACCAACTCTGTGGAATTCACTCCACGATAACGTAAAATCAGCCAGAAATATAGCTTCATTTCGCCGTAATCTGAAAACCTATCTTTTCAAAATGGCTTATCCTCCTTAGCTTTTTGGCACCTCCATCCATCGGTTGACGACTTTTTGCATTGTACATGGTCACAATAATGCCTAATCCTTTGGTTTTTTACGCCACAGAGCTCGGATTTTCCGAGGATATTGGCGCCAAAGAAGTCATTTTATTATTATTATCATTATTATTATTATCATGAAACCAATCGGCTAATACTTGAAGTTCTTTATTCGTGTCATTGCAAAGTTTAACAATATGATTTACTCTTATATATACCGTGGTACCATCAGCAAATAATATTGTTTAGCAATGTTTGAGGCAAAAGGAAAGATGGTTTATGTATAAAATAGACAAAAGCGAACCAAGAATACAGCACTGAATTTGATGAAAATCAAATTTGACAAATATATCACAAGGGCAGGTTACAACACGTAGATTTACTAATCGTTGGACAGTCAAAAAGACAATGGCTTGATAGTCAACTAGCCACCTGGAATTATGCTTTGGATGGCAACCTTGTTGAATCTGGTGAGATCATGTTAAATTATCATAGTATTGGATGCTCCGTAATGTTAAAAGTTATACGAAAAGAACGTGCTTACAAGCAAAACAAACATGTAAATTGTTTACTAAATAATAACGATGTTAACGTGCTTACAAACAAAACAAACATGTAAACTGTTTACTAAATAATAACGATGTTAACGCGCTTACAAACTAAACAAACATGTATACTGTTTACTAAATAATATAAATCATTCGCCGATTTTGTTCATTATAATAATTTAGTATTAGTTGTTTCATCAAAAGGCGTGCGTTTCTAATTGCCTAGCGATTTACTTTCAACTATTCAAGAATCATTTTTATTTTATAAATCAATAAACTGAAGTTTCTGCGCTCGTAAGTACATCTCGTCCAATCATATAAGTCACCTCATTTGCCTGTTATGTTTGTTTACAATTCTATGTGCTGCGGTTGCAGGTGGTCCTGTGTCTAACTTTGGTAGCCAGCCTTTCCCCGATATCACCTCTAAAGTCATTAGAAAGCCGCCGATTTAGCGCGTGATTTATATATGGTGTTTTTTAAATTTGAATCGTAAATAATATATTAAATTGTATTCAACACCTACGCGAAAATAAGCAATTATGTCGTATCGGACTACCAATGAAAGCTTTAGTTTGAAACATGTTGCCATTACCAGCTTAATAACATTTTAAAGAAATGTTGAACGTTCCCACGTGATTGTGTTTATATTATAATGCTCCATTAAAATTCGGTGATTAAATGAAACAGCTGCTTAATATAATCAACTTGTTCTGGTCCGAAGTAAAATATATTACTCGGAGTCCACTGTAGTTTAAAATAGTTAAACATATTAAAAAACAGCCGCCTCACTTTCATGTTGTTGTTCTCGGAAGACCTGAGTTGAGTGGTCATCGTGAGGATGGTGGTCACTCCCAGTGTCACACGGCCGGGCACTGCGTCTTTGTTCATCCAGAAACTGAGCCAAGACAGACTAACAATCAGCACTGATGGTATGAATATGTGCAGTGCGTAGAACCCGATTTCTCGCCTCAGGTGGAACGTTACCTCCAGACACGGGTGTTCTGCAGACAGATAAAAAATAATATGAAAAAAAACGAAGAACAAGACCAAGTACATTTCTTTTGGTGACTTGGTGAGAAATACGTAAGCATAATAGTGCATAATCTTTCTCAAAACGAACGCAATTTTAGGGGGTGCATAGGCCAACGTTACGAAGCGTGACAAGGGGGTGAGGGTCTCAAAAAAGTATAAAAAAAATAGTGTTATGGCAGCCCCTTATCTTCGTGTTGGTGGTTGTTAAGTTCATTATTTAGGCTACCATTTAAAATGCATATTTGCAAAACTCAGATGTTACAGTACACGTCATCTAGTGCTCGACTATTAGCCCACTTTGTACAGTGCATATGTGGTTTGCCCATCCTGTACAGTACCTGTCTTGTAGCGTTCGCTGCATTGCCCGGTTGATACGTTGAGCAGTTTGAACTGCGGCATGGAGAGAGAGCCTGGAGGCAGTTCGACCGGTGTGTCACCCAACCATTGCAGCAGTACGTCTTCCGTCCGGTGCGAGTCTGTCAAACAGTCAGCACATTAATGTGCCCGGCATAGGATTGATAAGATATAAGTTCTAATATATTTAAGAAAGCGTCCTATAAATCATTTGATTTCCTTCAAATTGCGAATTGCGAAATATCGTGAAAATACTTCACAAACAAATGTTTTAATTCTGGTAAGTATGAACTTTTTGTTGACTAATGCGATTAATTATTTTACAGTATGTTTGCCGAGTTGTTGATATATTTATAAAAAAATATGTAAGTTACATCGAGAGAAGCAAAGAAGTTACAATTACTAAATGATGTTCTAAACATTTCTAGTTCTAAGACACATGCATAGTTCTATGTGGCCTTCTTGCGTAGCTGAACATGTAGTTCGATAATATTGGTTGCATGTTGCTGAAAGTTTAAACGTTAGCAGTCGTGTATATGCAGCATCTCTCTCTGACATTTATTATTGCAACCATCCATTTATAAATAAACACACATAATATAAAGCTTTTTCAAAAGCGTAAGTTATGCCAAGATACGTTTAAGTTACCGAAATTTAATTTACTCGAAAGTCGTATAACACGGACGAACGCAAGTACACCTGCATACATGTTCTTATCTTCATGGACGAACGCAAGTACACCTACATACATGTTCTTATCTTCATGGACGAACGCAAGTACACCTACATACATGTTCTTATCTTCATGGACGAACGCAAGTACACCTACATACATGTTCTTATCTTCATGGACGAACGCAAGTACACCTACAGTCATGTTCTTATCTTCATGGAGGAACGCAAGTACACCTACAGTCATGTTCTTATCTTCATGGACGAACGCAAGTACACCTACATTCATGTTCTTATCTTCATGGACGAACACAAATACACCTACATTCATGTTCTTATCTCCATGGACGAACGCAAGTACACCTACATACATGTACTTATTTTCATGGACGAAGGCAAACAAACCTACATACATGTACTTATCTTCATCCCGCAGCTCTGGAAGTCGAGAGGGAAGTTCCGCAGGTCCATGTCGCACGATAACTTTAGAGTGAGTCTGCAACGAGAATAAAGCATTAAGAGGCGAACACACCCGTCCCCTTCCGTCATCTGCACAAGTCATTCGTCTTTCGTTGTTTATGAAGTTTTAACAAGATTTACCAAGATTACCATCCAAGGCAAAGGCCCAGTGGACAAGAAAGCCATTGGCTTATCGAGAGCCAACATGTTTTCATCTTGCCAACTTTGTTTTTAAACATACTAACTCTGGTAGCATTCACACGATATGTACCTAATTATTTCCATTCATTTATTGTCCTCTGTGATATCCAATCTACACTGAAACTTTGTTAATGTTACCTCATGTACTTAAGTTCTACTATCTTTCTTGAGTGACAAAACATTTTTACATCAATATTTTCTTACCCGTTCAATATCTTAACAATTCAATTGAATCTCATCTTAGCCTCCACCGCGTGCTTCCCAACTAAGGTGTTGCAGTTCTGGAATATTTGTGTTTCTCTCCCCGGTGTCCAAACTTGTAACACTGACGATCCACAACGTCGTCCCCTTCCGCACATCGACTCCGGAGTATTTTGTGAGGAAGCAGACGACGTTGCGGCTCGTGGTGTGTTAAGACAACGTAAAACTACGGACGACGACGACGGATTCGGATACATGTTTTATACCTGACGTTTTAATCAACTGCTATTGTGGGTAAGGTCTCGAAATGGAAATAGCAAAGGTATTAAATGATCACAGGAGAGTTCACTGATATTTCACGGACCCAAATGCATACTTTCCACCATGACAAAAAAACAATTATCCATACAACGACACTATGATTGGGTTCGAAAGGCACATTTAGTTATGAAAACGAGGACAGTTTTCCACAGTTTGGAAGATTTCTGGTGAGGAAAGACCCAACAGGGCATCATAAGTGGTCAAAGAGAAACAATCGATTTAAATAAAAGGGCACAAGGTCTCACACAGGCACTTTCGTTGGGAACATAAATGACATCCTGATTCATACAACGCAATTTACTTATGAGGATAGTACTAAAATTAACACTTTCGATAATTAAACTTAGCATGATGTTCCATGAAAGAGCTGTGTTCGGAGGCGAGTTCCCAAGGGATTACATTCAGTTAATAAAAAAGCAAATATTCAATAAATTGTAATTTTCCTTAATACGTAAATTAATCCTGGGCATATACAAAGGCTCCATTCATATGTGGGTCATGCTGTGATAAAATTAACAACACAACCTCACGTCATTAACAATGTACATCATTTTATAAATACACATGCTAGGTAGGAGCAAGATATATTCCTGGATTTTGCAAAGGCTACATGGTTCGATTGAACAAGTATATATAAATGTTCCGATGTGTCGATGCCGTAATTGGTAACAAATAAAAATTCAGCTGATATGTTAAAATAGCAAGTCTACTGCTGCGCACTGCTTCAAACAAGCAAACCATTTGCATTGTCAATCTAAATGTAGACACACTAAACAAACGAATGCGTATCTTTCTGTATTCCAGCCACGAGTATGACACTGGGAATGACTTTATAGATTGGTAAATGTAATATGCTTTTTATACAGTTGTACTGATGAATACAATTCTTAAAAAATAACTACGTGACATGGGTAGCCATCTTCTTTCTCAAGACATCGCAATCACATTAGGAAAACATTTGAAGTGTGCCGACAATGGACGATATGATGAAATTAGTTTTCCCACACACGCATGCACGCACGCACACACACACACACACACACACACACACACACACACACACACACACAAACACGCACGCACGCACGCACGCACGCACGCACGCACGCACGCACACACACACACACACACACACACACACACACACACACACACACACACACACACACACACACACACACACACACACATACTTATTGCTGTATGATTATTAGGCATAGACGTGTCATAACTTCCGGCTACTTGGACTTGGTGCAGCGATTGAATTTGGTGTAGATCATTTACAGAAAAACGCGGTATATAAAGTAGAATAAGTATAACTATTGCATATATCTTATACACAAACGTATTGTAGACATATAATAGGAAACAGGTTTTGTTAATTATTAGTCAGAGGGACTATTTTAGAGTAAGTTAGGTTCGGACTCTGTCAGGGAATTCAGCGAGCGTTAATAGGGTTGTTTACCATTCGAAAATTGAGATAGCATAGTGAATAGTCAGTAACATTGGAATATTGGTTAGAATAAGTATTACTATTATATATATATTGTTCACCAACTTCTTGTAGACATATATTAATAAACCGTTTTTGTTAACAGAGGTAGTATTTTTTCCCGGATTCAAACTCAACGAGTGATAAAAGGAAGTTTGTTTACAGGTCGTGAATTCAACTCGTGCATCGAGCTATCGTTTACATTGGCTAATGTATATATAAGATAAAGTGATTTATTTACTTACATACATAAGGTAATATCTGACATAGTGGTAGTAAACGTTTTCGGTAAAAAGGAATTAACAGCAGGATTTTAGCGTAAATTAGTACACACTGCGTTGTTTTGTTACACAGTGTTCTCCGTATTCGCTAGGTGGCAGGTTTTTTTCTCATGCGAGGTTAATAGAAGACACAGTTAGCAAGTATATTAGACTAAAGTGTTCTTTTGATCACAAAAACAGCCTTATTCGAGGCTAGCGTAGCAAACTAATTAAAACTCAATTGTATGATGGCGCCGTGCAAACGGCAGTTAAAGGCCACAAGGCACTTAATTTGTGGCAGTTGCAGTAACTGGGTGGACTTCGTCAAGTCTGGGTGCGAGAAGTCCTGGGCTGAGGTCCAGGCAGATAGTTTTAGTTTTGAGTGTAGGGGATGTACGAAGATGAAGGAACTAGAGGTGGAGTTGGAAGAGCTGAGGCTGCTCTTTGTGGCAATGGTTGGAAGGGAACAGGGGGGTTGTGTCAGTAGTTCTGGTGGGGGAACAGTAGATGATAAAGTGGGGAAAGACACAAGAGATGCTAGGGAGAGCTCACAGCAGCCTGGGAGGAAGCTGAGAGGAGGGAAGGTGACAGGTCGTAGGGACACAGGACGTAAGGAGGCGGGAAGGAAAGGCACGGGAGGGAAGACAACCGGAGTGAAGGAGAGGGGAGTAGGGGAGACAGGAGGGAAGGAGAATGGAGTGGGGGAGACGGGAGGGAAAACAACCGGAGTGAAAGAGAGGGGAGTGGGAAGGGGTGAGGAAGAGAGCGAGGGTGTTTGTGGGGGATTCGATAGTTAGGAAGACCGACAGAGTCTTAAACAAGGGAGATGATGTGGTGGTCTGCTTGCCTGGAGCCAAAATAGAGGCGATAACTGAGAGGGTAAAAAACATCGTAGGCTCGGGTAAGGGTGGATCTGTTTTAGTACACGTAGGGACAAATAACGTGGAGAGGGAGGGTACAACTGCCATAGTGAGGAAATATAGGCAGTTGGTCAGAACACTAAAACAGACGCGGGTTGAGCAGGTAATACTGTCAGGGATTTTACCTGTAATGGGCAGGAGGGGTCACAAATATCGAAATTGTCGGGGATGGCAATTAACATGTTAGTCCAGAAGCTATGTATGGAAGAGGAAGTTGGATTTATGGGGAAGTTTTGTTGGGAGGGCTGGTATGTACGTGAAGGATGGGCTTCATCTAAGTGGAAAGGGGCGGCAGTATTCGCGGACAAACTTTCAGCAGCAGTAGATAGTGACTTGGGTACACTGACAAATATTTTTGGAAGTAAACATTGTTTAAACTAGAAGTGCAGGGGTGTTACCTAGAGGTGTCTCAAGCAGAACAAGAGGCCACTAGCACAGATAAACCAATATCAAATCATCCGAAAAACATCTCTGAAAAAGGTAATAGATGCGTATGTTTAAATGCAAGGAGCATAGTAAATAAGAAAAACGAATTAAACATTATGGTAGAAGATATTGACCCTCACATAATTGGTATAACTGAATCATGGGCCAACATAGATATAACATATGCTGAATTTGGACTGACAGGATATGTAATGTTTAGGAAAGATCGAATAGGAAGAAAGGGCGGGGGAGTTATTTTATATGTTAAAGAATCTATTCAGGCTTATGAAATAAAACTAGAAAGGGAAGCAGATTGCGATGAAGCTGTTTGGTGCAAAAATTTTTCAGTAAATTCAAAATTAACTATTGGATTAGTTTACCGAAGTCCAAACATAAACGAAGAGGACAACACAAAAATAAAATACGCTATAAAGGAAGTTAGCAAAGGGAATGTATCATAATGGGAGATTTTAACTATGGACACATACAATGGAATTCTCTAGAGAGCACAGGGATTGAGGACCAACAATTTTTAATCCAGGATAGCTTTCTTACTCAGCACGTACTAGAACCAACCAGGGGACAAAATGTATTACATATAGTTTTGTCATCACAAAAAGAATTAGTGGACAATGTAAAAATATTTGAACCATTGGGTAATAGTGACCATAATCAAATACATTTTGACATCAATGTAACATCAGAAAGTAAAAATAAGAAAACGTACAAGAGAAACTTCTACAAAGGTAACTACAAAGATATGAGAAAATACTTAGCAAAGCTAGATTGGAATAACATGCTGATGAATAAGACCGCAATTGAATGTTGGAATATTCTAAAACTCGAAATCGAGAGTATCATCGATAAATTTGTTCCCTTCCAAAAACAAGGAAAACGGTGTAGAAAGAAACACTTGTCAAAAGAGGCTATTAGAAAAATAATGCTAAAACAATCTATGTGGAAGGTTTATAGGCGTACCAGAAAGGAAGAAGACTATGCAAATTACAAAGAGGCACTTAATGCAACAACAACTGAAATCAGACAATCTAAAAGAAGCTATGAGCAAAAACTAGCATGTAACATAAAAAATGACAGCAAGAGTTTTTATACATATGTCAGGAGTAAACAAAACGTACAAGACAAGGTTGGACTTCTAGAAGACAGTGCTGGAAATATAATATCACAGGGGTTTTTAATGGCGGAAGACCTAAATGGTTACTTCAGTTCAGTGTTTACCAAAGAATATATTAATGCATTACCAGTTGTTGATGCTAAATTTCAGGGGGCTAAATCTTACTATTTAGGTCCGTTAGTAGTAACTCCAGAATTGGTAGCTAAGGAAATAAAGGCAATGAAGGATAACAAATCACCGGGAGTGGATGGGATTCCTCCAAAATTACTAATGGAAACAGTAGAACAAATCAGTATACCACTTGCAAGAGTGTTCAACTTTTCATTAAAAGAGGGAGTTGTTCCGTTTGAATGGAAAGAAGCAAACATCATACCATTATTTAAAAAGGGTTCGAGAAATAAGTCAAATTACAGACCAGTGAGTTTAACGTCAGTGATTTGTAAATTATTAGAAAGGTTAATTAAAGACCATATGGTGGACTTCCTCGTTAAGCATAAATTATTAAATTAATCTCAACATGGATTCCTTAAAGCGAGGTCATGCTTAACAAATATGTTATGTTTTTTGGAAGAAATCACTAAGTGGATAGACGTGGGATCGCCAGTAGATATTATCTACTTAGATTTTCAGAAAGCTTTTGACAAAGTGCCACATCAAAGATTACTACTTAAATTAAAAGCCCATGGTATCGGGGATAGCATAACTGACTGTATAGAACAATGGCTGACTGACAGAAGACAACGAGTTGTAGTAGATGGAGAAGTTTCAAATTGGAAATCAGTTTTGAGTGGGGTACCTCAAGGATCAGTATTAGGACCTATATTATTCTTAATTTATATCAATGACTTGGACGACAGTATAACAAGTAACGTACTGAAATTTGCGGATTACACAAAACTGTATAGAAAGGTTAATACTGATGGTGATAAACAACATTTACAAAACGATCTAGACAGATTAGTGAAATGGTCTGAGAAATGACAGATGTCGTAATTTTTTTGTAATATAAATGCCTACATACAGGACATGGGAACTTGAATGTAAACTATAAAATGGGAGATACTGTTCTGGGTACTACTGTAAAAGAAAAGGACTTAGGAGTTACAATAAGCGCTGATATGAAGGTTTCAGAGCAGTGTGGTATTGCAGCTTCAAAGGGTAATCAAATTATTGGATTGATTAGAAAAAAACATAACATACAAGGGAAAAAAGTTAATTATACCTCTTTATAAAGCGATAGTTAGACCTCATTTAGAATACTGTATACAAGCATGGAGACCATATCATAAGAAGGATATAGATACGCTTGAACGCATACAAAGGAGAGCAACTAAAATGATTCCAGAACTGAGAGACCTTAGTTATGAAGAACGCCTGAAAGAATGTGGTTTAACAACTCTAGAGACAAGGAGGTTAAGAGGAGATCAGATTGAAGTTTTTAAGATATTGAATGGGTATGAAAATATTGATAGAAATATGTTTTTCTCACTCAAGAAGGATAGCAGAACTAGAAGACATGAGGTAAAATTAGTAAAGGATCAATGTAGATTGGACATCAGGAAGCACTCGTTCTCACAGAGGACAATAAATGAATGGAATAAATTGTCTACATATTGTGTAACTGCTAGCAGAGTGAATATGTTTAAAAACAAGGTTGACACATATCTCAGGAGGGCGGCTTATAAGTAGATGAACATTGTTGGACTCTCGATAAGCCAATGGCTTTCTTGTCCACTTGCCACTTCGGCTTTGGGAAAATGATGTGTCGTAAAAACTGTTGGTTCACTACATGACAGCATGGCAAACTAAAGGGTCACTAATCTTCCCCCATAAGCCCCTACGTAAGCCAATCCAGGAGGCCAAGAAACTACAACAATGATACCACAATATAAACCTTTGGTCTCGAGATTGGCTTCTACTGGTGGAGCAGTTTATTACATTACGGAATTCTCTTGAAAACGACACGCCGCCAAAGGTTAATCGATTCAGCAGGAAAATATGAAAATGTTATGGAAATGAGCTCATCTCCAAAGACAGCATTCCGCACGTACACCCCGAATAATTCATGTTGTTTGTTGAGTTCACGTAGGATCATGGAACACACATGCACGCAAGCATGCACGTACACTCACAAATAAACTAAACTAAATCCAAATAATGGCTTCTACGCGATTAACTCACATGACTCATAATACAGAGATAGAGAGAGAGAGAGAGAGAGAGAGAGAGGGAGAGTGAGTGAGTGAGTGAGTGAGTGAGTGAGTGAGTGAGTGAGTCTGAGCGAGACAGAGAGAGAGGGGGAGAGAGGGAAAGAGGGAGAGAGGGCAATAGGAAGAGAGGGAGATAGAGAGAGGGAGAGTGGAAGAAAGGGAGACAGGTGGGGAGGAGAGTGGGGATCAGCAGACATTAGAAACCATTTAAGAGTATTGATTGAATCTTCCTCAACGCAAGTGGGCCGCCTTCAATCGATTCAGAACTCTTTACGATGCGGCCATGAGGTGCACAAACGGCTCACCGAAGACACGCCAAATCGCGAATACGGCAACCAGCAAACTGTTAACCACATCTCCAACAGAGAGAGAGAGAGAGAGAGAGAGAGAGAGAGAGAGAGAGAGAGAGAGAGAGAGAGAGAGAGAGAGAGAGAAAGAGAGAGAGACAGAGAGACAGAGAGAGAGAGAGAGACAGAGATAGAGGAAGAGAGACAGAGAAAGAGATGGAGTTGGCGGGATGATACAAAAGTAGCTACCTGAGTTCTTGTCTGTATAGTCAAATTATTGGAAAATGTTTCTGCGAAAATGTTTCTGCGATTTCAAAGGAAAGTAAGTCAAATATGAGGCGGCGACGCGCAGAAATAACATCACAGAAACATTACAAATGTATTAAGCAATAAAGAAAGACTTAGCATATATTTGTCAGAGTTAATGAAAAGAACCACGGTTTGGGATAATGAAATAATGTTGCAGGAAGTAAGTCACATGGCAAAAATTCACAAAACGACAACATATATTATAATTTCATGGACAAGACTCTCAGGTTTTCCATTGGAAGCCTGCATTAATGTTGTGTGCTTACTAATTCACAAGCACGGACGCATGCACGCGCGCGCACATACACACCGAGTAACATGAACCGGATGTAATCACGTATGAAGTCACATAGTTAGCAGGACCAATTTGCCCTATTTGCAGCCGTACGCCATAGTAATATGTATAGGAATGGAAATAGCAAATATGAGCATTTTAGACATGATCAATACGCCGATCAATGCAGGTATTTGTGAAATTACAATAAACTCATTCATCCTCTCACCTAGTAGCAAAACGGACAGTTCCATTGGACAGCAGACGAATGCTTTTGTTTGGGATGACGACGCTGTGTTGAGTGGATGCCTTTTCGTTAGTGAAGTAGACGTCAGGTATCCAGAGATTGCTGATGTCCGACGGAGGAATGATGAGGGAGGAGACGGGTTCTGTGTGGGCGAGGCGTCGGTCTTCCCAGCTTAGGCTTAAGTGGAGAGTCAGCTGATAGTCCTAACATCAAGATGGCGGTGATGATATCGGTGAAGTAAGGTACAGAAACATAATTAGTTGGTTACAACGACGATGATGATGACGATGGCGATGATGATGACGATGATGATGCAGCAGCAGCACGATGATAGTGATTATGTTATGGTTATTGTGCACAACATATAAAGATGATAACGCTGCTGCTGCTGCTGCTGCTGCTGCTGCTGCTGCTGCTGCTGCTGCTGCTGCTGCTGCTGCTGCTGCTGCTGCTGCTGCTGCTGCTGCTGCTGCTGCTGCTGCTGCTGCTGCTGCTGATGATGATGATGATGAAGACGACGATGTTAATGATTATGACGAAATAATGATAATGACGACGACCATGGATAGAGTAACGATTGTGGCAATAATGAAGATTATGATGAACTCTAGGATGAAAAACAAAGCAATCGATATGAATAAGATCTGTATTGAAATATTCTGCATTAACTGTTATCCGCGGAGCATCCAATACCCCAAGATTACATTGTTATAAGGCTCTTATCCAAACAGGGAAATGCAACTGATGAGATAAGGAAGTCTTGTGCATGCAATGGAAATGTGTCTGCTTCCAATGGGACACGGACGTCAAACATATGTAAAGGGATACGTCGATGCTACCGGCAAGACAGGTTGAACAAGAACATGCAACGTAGAACGGTGCCAATTTCAGAAAATTTAAACCCTGTAAACATTTTCAGTAAATCATGCCAACAAACGGTTTGATGGTGAATTGGGTGTGCGGAATCCAAAGCGTGTTGCTGGCAAACCTTGAGAGTGGTCTTTGGTCCCCTAAATTACAAAAACTAAATTGCGCCCGATTTGTCCAGGCAATAGACAAGCACCCTTCTAATTAATATAATAATGATCTCTTAACAACGGTTTTATGGTGATTTTTGTGTGTTGAATCCAAAAAGTGATGCTGGAAAACTGTAGGGGTCATTAATTCATAAGTTACAAAAGCAAAATTGCACCCAATTTTCGGCCGAAATAAACACCCTTATAATTAGCCCAAAAGACGGTGGCTAACTATGGGAAGGGTCTTTGACACCCTATATAAAAAAATGACGCCCATTTAATCCACGGAATAGGCAAACGATCTTAGTTTAATAATGATATATTAATGTTTTAACTCCGGTTTTAGTGTGATTTGTCTGTTTTGAGTCTAAAAACGATGTTGACAAATTGTGCAACGACCCCCTAAATTACAAACAAACTTACCCCCATACAATTTGTAATTTAGGAGGTCATGGACACCTCCCATATTTTGTCAGCACCACATTTTTTGCAAGACATCATTATTATGCTAATTAGAAGAATGTTTGTCTATTTCGTCAGCAAATCGGACACTATTTTCTTTCATTTAGGGAGTCAATGACCCCCCCAGTTTACCATCATCACTTTTTGGATTCAACACACCGAAATCACCCTAGAACCGTTTATTGGCATGCTTTACTAAAACGTGCGCACGGGAATTATTTTAAGATACATGTTTGGATTTCAACACCTGTCTAATGGACACTCAGATGCTTTCGTACAGACAAGTATGTCAAACACGTACAATGTGACAATTCGTGGTGAGATAAGGGTGTCATAAACATACAAAAGAAAAACAGTTGCTTTCGGTGAGACCCGAAGGTGAAGTACATACGAAGGAAACATTCATCAACCACATAGAATGGAAACATGATTTGCTGAGTTCATGCAACGGACAGATTTGACAATTGTACGAGATAGGATAAGTATATTCACAGAGTAGTCTTTGTTCCGGTGCAGTGATGACACATTCATGCAACGGACCGATTTGACAATTGTACGAGATAGGATAAGTATATTCACGGAGTAGTCTTTTTTCCGGTGCAGTGATGACACATTCATGCAACGGACTGATTTGACAATTGTACGAGATAGGATAAGTATATTCACGGAGTAGTGTTTGTTCCGGTGCAGTGATGACACATTCATGCAACGGACCGATTTGACAATTGTACGAGATAGGATAAGTATATTCACGGAGTAGCCTTTGTTCCGGTGCAGTGATGACACATTCATGCCACTGACCGATTTGACAATTGTACGAGATAGGATAAGTATATTCACAGAGTAGTCTTTGTTCCGGTGCAGTGATGACACATTCATGCAGCGGGACAATTCGATTAGGTTAATGCCATGTTAACATATATTAGCACATTCATGTAATTCATCATCATTATCGTTTCCACAACAACCTTTTTTGTTATAACCACGTTATATATCAATGCCAATAATCATAATTATTTATGATAATCTACATGTGGTAAAGTATTTGAAGACACATACTTGTCGCTGATTCGATATTTCTGAAATTCTGCTTGGTACTTTCATTTACAAGTATAATTGCACTAGACAAAGTATCAAATGCATTCATGTGCTTAAGTGAGAGTCAATGATTACTTTGTATATAATCCTTCTTGCAGTAATTGGGCTTGTCTTTGATTAATACAACTAGGGGCCAAGCAGAAAATGTAACCACAATCAAATAGGTATCGCGTAAAATAATAATAAATTGTTCAGTTTGTGTGAATAGAAAGTCAAGAGTTATTGTTACGTCTAGTAGATATATTGTGTAACGCTTACTCAGAACGCTTAGTTCTTCAGTGAAATAACAGAAGTATTCATTGCTTATAATTCTACATTTCAGTTTATTACAACTTTTATATTTTACACACTTGTGTATTTTTATAATGTATGGCGCACTGTATGAAATGATGAAGGAGTGTTTAGAATTTGGTTGGCAAATTGTTTGAATTTAGGTAAAACTTCAAGCGTCTTTGTCGACCTTTGATGAACATTAATGTAGTTTATCCCATTATTGACAATAACTAAACAAATATACATATATAGTTGTGTTTAACATAGTGAGCTTGCAAGTGTTCCTGAGTAAGTGTTAAAACATTAATGTGGACATATGCTTCATACGTTTTGAAATACTCTCGCCCAACCACATGAATATTACTCAACAATGCTAGTAGCATGTTCTATTACAATTGTGTTTTAGCATACACCGCTTTCATAAGATGACGTTGCAACATGGGTAGTGTCATCAGCATCATTAAGTACGGTTATCTTAATAATACTAAATCATTAAACAAACAAGGGTTGACGCACCATGTTGATTTCGCTAATGTAGCTCATGCTGTAGATGTATATATCGCACGTGATGAGCGTGGGGCCACCTGCGGAGAAAAAACACCACAACCACAAGTCACAGAAATGTGGTTAGTTTATCCAGATTTAACAAGATTGCCATGCAAAGCTCCTCCTACTGCACGAACTGCATCATATGCATCAAGAATTTTCTGCAAAATCGATGAAACCCAAATCATGTGTCACGTGTTGTAGCCATTTATCTATAGCGACGAACGCGCTAATAATTAAATATACACAATCCAGGGATTTGCCTTAATTGAGTTCTAGGACCTTCTAGCTCAATTTTGAACCGTTCCATGTGAGTTTGAACTGGCCCCACAAAATGTATAAATTACAAGTATACGTAATAAAGTAGTCTTCATGCGTAAAACTAAGAGACACTGCTTTAAATTAGAATAAATGATAATTTAATAAATATAAACCATACCAAATATTGTCGTTCATTTCTTATAACTAGCTAACAAATAAAACACAATAATGTATTTAATAAACATTTCAATGTGAATTTTATTTGCGAAACAGTTACAACTTTTGAAAGTGACAATATGTTTGATGCCGACGGTCCGCGTGCACTACCACTGCCATGCCAATGGGCCTGGTAAAATATACGCCTTTCTCTTTCTCTCTTTCTCCATATCGAAGCCTCCAATGTTAACTTTCACAACCAAGTATCACATACATCAGAATGTAATGGCAATTATATGGTTAATCGGATTGTATATCTCCTAAAAGTAAATTGGCATAATATGCTTACATTTTTTTCGATGATTCTCGCAACCTCGTCCGCCATTTTTGCTTTGGTGTCTCCCTGGTATTCACCAAGATACCGTCTTATTTAAATGGGAGTAATCCAACAGGTTTCCAATATTACAAATACTTCCCTTGCATGTGCGGACTGTGCCTTGTCAGCAATATGTCGCTAGCAAGAAAGAAGTAGTTCGCCACAATTGGAACTGAATCGTCGAGAAGCATTTGGAATCGGCGGCCGCCGATAACAAGGCTTTAATTTCGAACGCTGCATGCATGCTTGTATGTATTTATGTATCTATGCATGCATGCATGTTTCTATGTAAGTTTGTCTGTATGTATGCATGCATGTATGTAAGTATGTATATATGTATGTATGTATGTATGTATGTATGTATGTATGTATGTATGTATGTATGTATGTATGTATGTATGTATGTATGTATGTATGTATGTATATATGCATGAGTGTGTATGAATGTGGGAGTGCGTGAGTGAGGGCGTGAGTGCGTGCGTGCGTGCGTGCGTGCGTGCGTGCGTGCGTGCGTGCGTGTGTGCATGCGTGTATAGCAATACGCTTTGCAACTTCTCGATCAGATATGTGTGTCATATTTTATCGCTTCACGCATCATTGCCTTGTATATACGACAAGCCAGTCGCGATGGTTAACCTACCAAGTACATTCGGTCGGACTTTCTTGTCGACGGTCTTGATCAATCGCTGCGTCAAGTTGGCAACGTCCATCTCCGACATCTCGGGCACCACACTGCAACAAGTGACGTGACTATTTAAGCACATAGCCCCATACGATCACTGTATATATAGACTTACAAACAACCGTAGCAGGGAGGCAATTTTTTTTTTAATCTGGTGAAATTCAGCAACAGCGCGTAAGCGAGGAAAACTGTAACCAGTGGCGACATGTAACAATCAAATAAAAAACAACGCCATATGCATAAAAAGTAGGCCTATATCGGATATTGTGCACAGTAAATAAACACATTTTAACCTGTAAGAATGAGGTGTGCATTATGTTGCCAACACTGATGTATGGTATCTTCGTCGAGTTATCTCTGTGCTGTGGATGCCAACAATGATACCATCGCTATCAAAACATGTGTGCATGATGTTAGTTACGTGTTGTAAAGACAAATATTTGCGTGGTGCACGTGTGTTCACTGTGGGGTCGATTACGTGTGCTTGTCTCTCGACCTTGGATTCAATACGTATCCGCTTTCGACATGGATTCATACTAGTAGTTATGCGTTGCAAATTTCGCCACGTGTTGCGCTTTACTTAAGTGTGACAATGAGGTAGGGGTTCACCGAGGGAGAGAGGGAGCGAGGGAGAGAGGGAGAGAGAGGGAAAGAGCACACGTGAAAATATTTGGTCCCCTGTGTCTAATAGAAACGTCACGTAATTACAATAAAATAATCAATTATAGATGTTCATTATTGGCACTGCGGCGTTCATAAAACATGCCGGAAACCGCCCTTTAACCAGTTGGAAATCAACTGATTGGAAATTCCAAGAAACGTCGGTAAAATGAATTGATATTCGACGCGGGACAGGCAGCCTAGTTTGATTAATTCTGGACGCGCGACGTTTATAATTTCATCTCGCTATAAAATTGCAAGCTGATTTCTTGGTATTCTGTTGCCGTATACTAGTAGTTGTCACAATTTGGTCAACCGAACGTCGTCAGTTGTCGCGGATTTTATATTAATTTATTGTTGCTGTCATTACAATGAAGTTTACGGTTTTGCTTTCCAGGACATCCTTTTCTCAATAAGGCAAATCTCATCATGAATTATTATGGTATTTTGTTCTGCTTTGTGGATTTCGTTCCATTTTTATAATTAGTACTCTGTGAAAACAATCAGTGACAGTTGTCTATTATTACCACATCACATATCAAAACATAACGTCAAACATCAGTACGGTAATCAGTACGGCAGCGTGTCCCCCTAGGGGAAACGTTAAAGTACCTTAGCCAAATATGTGTGTCAACCATTGAAAAACAATTTCCTGCAAACATACAACCTAGTTGAGTTGCATTAAACAAATAAAAATACTCAACAACAAAGAGTCTTGTCTCATCCGTACATACCTTGCAATCCGTATAACATATAATAGCAATATTTTATTATAATTAAAGCCTAGATGCTAGCAGAACTCAAACTACGCAATGGCCGTATCATAGTAAATGCATTGCACATAATTATATCATCAGGCGATCCCACATAGAAAAATCACAACGACGAAAAAAAAACAGTGTGGACAGGAGATAGGACAAAAAAGAGTGTGGACAGGAGATAGGACAAAAAAGAGTGTGGACAGGAGACAGGACAAAAAAGAGTGTGGACAGGAGACGCCGATTAAAAGTCGAAATGTAAGAAAGTGCATCCCGCTGACGGTGGTGCTCCTCGGAGAAGCTCTCTGAAGGTGTTGTACCAATCTAGTTATCATCATGGAACATCGCTCCCACGCAGGCTTGTTAACAAATGCATGTCAGCGCATTTTAATGGAAATACAAATGCAATTTTCCAAGAACGCATTCAAATGCAAATGTTTTAGGGTCGAACACATCAGCAAATGCAAATGTTTTGGTTACACACTTGCATATGCATGAATTTAATTAATTTCAAATGTTTTGGCTTTATGTTAACGTTTTGTTTTATTTGGAGAAAAACAACGTAATATATATATATATATATATAAGCACATAATTAAATTATTTAATAAATAGAGTAGCACATCAGTGTAACCACAAAGTACCATTACATACCAGTTCAACTACGTGAACATGTCTGTAGAGTCATACACTGAGTCACGCAGTTCCATACCTGCACATGTGGTGGAAATGGGAGAGAGGAATAGACAATTGACAGTTTACTGCGAACAATGGCAGTGAATGAAAGGTTAACCATTCAGGTAGGCCAGAGTGGAAGGTAAACCCAAGACAATTGACACTCCACTGTTGGGGTCACTGGGATGATAACCTGGTGGATAATTACACCTACCACTAATCACTATCCCTGGCTGTAAATATTAAGTGCTGGCATTGCTAATGTTTACTCCTCCAATGGGTTCCCACCCCATCCCACCCCAACAGTGCCAACACAACACAAGGGATTCATTTGTCTGCATTGTTTCATTGAACAGCCAATCTCTGAAACCATCAACTTATAGACCCGTTGGTCTATATATGTTGTATGAATAACAACTTAGCCATTGACCTACAGAGCACTTTTTTCAAAGTGAACATGTTAAAGTGGATTCACAGGTCATACAATGATTTCATAATCTGCAGAGGATACTGCTCACAGCAGAGCACTTTTTTCCAATGCGCATTCAAATGCGCATTCAAATGCATTTGCATTTGTCAACAAGCCTGTTCCGACGTCGTTACTGTTTCAGTGCACAACCCATCTTGCACGGGAATAATTGTGTAGCTTTCCGGTTATTTTGTGATGTATTATAATTAGCTTTGCCGAACAATCTATTAGGCGTCGTTTTTAACCTCATGTCGGTCAGTCGGTATACTACATGTTTTTGTTTACTACGTGAATGTATCCATTGCATCAGATACATCTGATACATTCCACGCATACCCGCATAGTCACCCGCCGTAAACTCTTTCACTCAAACATAGGTACAATGTGATAAATCGTCGAGTTTACGCAAGTTGGATGTAACTTACAAGATATTTAACAAGATATTTAACAAGATTTGCCATCCAAGCCAAAGGCCCAGATGGCAAGTGGACAAGGAAGCCATTGGCTTATCGAGAGTCCAACAATGTTCATCTACTTATAACCCGCCCTCCTGAGATATGTGTCAACCTTGTTTTTAAACATATTCACGCTGCTAGCAGTTACACAATCTGTAGACAATTTGTTCCAAACATTTATTGTCCTCTGTGAGAACGAGTGCTTCCTGATGTCCAATCTACATTGATCCTTTACTAATTTTACCTCATGTCCTCTAGTTCTGCTATCCTTCTTGAGTGAGAAAAACATATTTCTATCAATATTTTCATACCCATTCAATATCTAAAAAACTTCAATCTGATCTCCTCTTAACCTCCTTGTCTTTAGAGTTGTTAAACCACATTCTTTCAGGCGTTCTTCATGACTAAGGTCTCTCAGTTCTGGTATAATTTTAGTTGCTCTCCTTTGTATGCGTTCAAGCGTATCTATATCCTTCTTACGATATGGTCTCCATGCTTGTATACAGTATTCTAAATGAGGTCTAACTATTGCTTTATAAAGAGGTATAATTAACTATTTTCCCTTGTATGTTATGTTTCTTCTAATCAATCCAAGAATTTGATTACCCTTTGAAGCTGCAATACCAAACTGCCCTGAAACTTTCATATCAGCGCTTATTGTAACTCCTAAGTCCTTTTCTTTTACAGTAGTACCCAGAACAGTATCTCCCATTTTATAGTTTACATTCAAGTTCCCATGTCCTGTATGTAGGCATTTACATTTCCCAAAATTGAACATCATCTGCCATTTCTCAGACCATTTTACTAATCTGTCTAGGTCATTTTGTAAATGTTGTTTATCACCATCAATATTAACCTTTCTAAACAGTTTTGTGTCATCCGCAAATTTCAGTACGTTACGTGTTATACTATCGTCCAAGTCATTGATATATATTAAGAATAATATAGGTCCGAATACTGATCCTTGAGGTACCCCACTCAAAACGTATTTCCAATTTGAAACTTCTCCATCTATTACAACTCGTTGTCTTCTGTCAGTCAGCCATTGTTCTATCCAGTAAGTTATGCTATCCCCGATACCATGGGCTTTTAATTTAAGTAGTAATCTTTGATGTGGCACTTTGTCAAAAGCTTTCTGAAAATCTAAGTAGATAATATCTACTGGCGATCCCACGTCTATCCACTTATTGATTTCTTCCAAAAAACATAACATATTTGTTAAGCATGACCTCGCTTTAAGGAATCCATGTTGAGAAGAATTTAATAATTTATGCTTAACGAGGAAGTCCACCATATGGTCTTTAATGAACCTTTCTAATAATTTATCAATCACTGACGTTAAACTCACTGGTCTGTAATTCTCTGACTTATTTCTCGAACCCTTTTTAAATAATGGTATGATGTTGGCTTCTTTCCATTCGAACGGAACAACTCCCTCTTTTAATGACAAGTTGAATACTCTTGCAAGTGGTATACTGATTTGTTCTACTGTTTCCATTAGTAATTTTGGAGGAATCCCATCAACTCCAGGTGATTTGTTATCCTTCATTGCCTTTATTTTCTTAGCTACCAATTCTGGAGTTACAACTAACGGACCTAAATAGTCAGATTTAGCCTCCTGAAATTTAGCATCAGCAACTGGTAATGAACTAATATCTTCTTTGGTAAACACTGAACTGAAGTAACCATTTAGGTCTTCCGCCATTAAAACCCCTGTGATATTATATTTCCAGCACTGTCTTCTAGAGGTCCAACCTTGTCTTGTACGCTTTGTTTACTCCTGACATATGCATAAAAACTCTTGCTGTCATTGTTTATGTTACATGCTAGTTTTTGCTCATAGCTTCTTTTAGATCGTCTGATTTCAGTTGTAGCTGCATTAAGTGCCTCTTTGTATTTTGCATAGCCTTCTTCCTTTCTGGTACGCCTATAAACCCTCCACATAGTTTGTTTTAACACTATTTTTTTAATAGCCTCTTTTGACAAGTGTTTCTTTCTACACCGTTTTCCTTGTTTTTGGAAGGGAACAAATTTATCGATGATACTCTCAATTTCATATTTTAGAATATTCCAACATTAAATTGCGGTCTTATTCATCAGCATGTTATTCCAATCTAGCTTTGCTAAGTATTTTCTCATATCTTTGTAGTTACCTGTGTGGAAGTTTCTCTTGTACGTTTTCTTATTTTTACTTTCTGATTTTACGTTGATGTCAAAATGTATTTGATTATGGTCACTGTTACCCAATGGTTCAAATATTTTTACATTGTCCACTAATTCTTTTTGTGGTGACAAAACTATATCTAATACATTTTCTCCTCTGGTTGGTTCTAGCACGTGCTGAGTAAGAAAGCTATCCTGGATTAAAAATATAAATTGTTGGTCCTCAGTCCCTGTGCTCTCTAGGGAATTCCATTATATGTGTCCATGGTTAAAATCTCCCATTATAATACATTCCCCTTTACTAACTTCCTTTATAGCGTTTTTTTATTTTTGTGTTGTCCTCATCGTTTATGTTTGGACTTCGGTAAACTAATCCAATAGTTAATTTTGAATTTCCTGAAATAATTTTGCACCAATCAGCTTCATCGCAATCTGCTTCCCTTTCTAGTTTTATTTCATAAGCCTGAATAGATTATTTAACATATAAAATAACTCCCCCGCCCCTTCTTCCTATTCGATCTTTCCTAAACATTGCGTATCCTGTCAGTACTAATTCAGCATCTGTTATATCTATGTTGGCTCATGATTCACTTATACCAATTATGTGAGGGTCAATATCTTCTACCATAATGTTTAATTCGTTTTTCTTATTTACTATGCTCCTTGCATTTAAACATACGC
This sequence comes from Lamellibrachia columna, assembly GCA_963662155.1. NCBI lineage: Eukaryota > Metazoa > Annelida > Polychaeta > Sabellida > Siboglinidae > Lamellibrachia > Lamellibrachia columna. The sequence continues at coordinate 21,523,255 of OY759274.1, forward strand.
ATCTATAACCTTTTTCAGAGATGTTTTTCGGATGATTTAATATTGGTTTATCTGTGCTAGTGGCCTCTTGTTCTGCTTGAGACACCTCTAGGTAACCCCCCTGCACTTCTAGTTTAAACAATGTTTACTTCAAAAAATATGTGTCATTGTACCCATGTCACTATCTACTGCTGCAGAAAGTTTGTCTGCGAATACTGCCGCCCCTTTCCATTTAGATGAAGCCCATCCTTCATGTACATATCAGCCCTCCCCACAAAACTTCCCCATAAATCCACAAATCCAACTTCCTCTTCCCTACATAGCTTCTGGACTAACATGTTAATTGCCATCCCCCGACAATTTCGATATTTGTGACCCCTCCTGCCCATTACAGGTAAAATCCCTGACAGTTTTACCTGCTCAACCCGCGTCTGTTTTAGTGTTCTGACCAACTGCCTATATTTCCTAACTATGGCAGTTGTACCCTCCCTATCTACGTTATCTGTCCCTACGTGTACTAAAACAGATCCACCCTTACCCGAACCTACGATGTTTTTTACCCTCTCAGTTATCGCCTCTATTTTGGCTCCAGGCAAGCAGATCACCACATCATCTCCCTTGTTTAAGACTCTCTCGGTCTTCCTAACTATCGAATCCCCCACAAACACCCTCGCTCTCTTCCTCACCCCCTCTATCACTGCTGCAGAATAACTCTTCCGTTCGATCCCTTCCATCACATTCTGTCCTGACCCCTTCCCTCCTGTTTCCTTCGCTCCTGTCTCCCCCACTTCCCACTCCTTTGCTCTTGTCTCTCCCACTCCCCTCTCCTTCACTCCGGTTGTTTTCCCTCCCGTCTCCCCCACTCCCTTCTCCTTCTCTTCTGTCTCCCCTCTCCTTCCCTCCTGTCTCCCCTACTCCCCTCTCCTTCACTCCGGTTGTCTTCCCTCCCGTTCCTTTCCTTCCCGTCTCCTTACGTCCTGTCTCCCTACGACCTGTCACCTTCCCTCCTCTCAGCTTCCTCCCAGGCTGAGGTGAGCTCTCCCTAGCATCTCTTGTGTCTTTCCCCACTTTATCGTCTACTGTTCCCCCACCGGAACTACTGGCACAACCCCCCTGTTCCCTTCCCACCATTGCCATAACGAGCAGCCTCATACAATTTAGTTTTAATTAGTTTGCTATGTTAGCCTTGAATAAGGCTGTTTTTGTGATCAAAAGAACACTTTAGGCTAATATACTTGCTAACTATGTCTTCTATTTAGCTCGCGTGAGAAAAAACCTGCCACCTAGCGAATACGGAGAACACTGTGTAACAAAACAACGAAATCGGTGTGTACTAATTTACGCTAAAATCCTGCTGTTAATTCCTTTTTACCGAAACTTACGTGTTGTATGCTTGGATAACAGCCTTGAGCAATGCTACTGCCTGTTAGTTAAGTCTGCTGGCAATATGTTAAAACTTCGGCATTACCTGATTACACTATGTCGCAGCGTACTCATTCAACTGTTGACGATGTGGCATAAACCGATGTGAGACTGCCTAATGACCTTAATCATTTGGTTAGCTCGCATTGTAAGCACTGTGTGCCACAAAGAGTCATCTTGTGAACAAATGTCAGCGTTATATTTATGATCTGAACAAAGTTGACTGCAAAATCAATAGCAACGTATCTGTGTCGGTCCATGGTTGTGTACAACCAATGTATCTGTGTCGGTCCATGGTTGTGTACAACCAACGTATCTATGTCGGCCCATGGTTGTGTACAACCAATGTATCTGTGTCGGTCCATGGTTGTGTACAACCAACGTATCTGTGTCGGTCCATGGTTGTGTACAACCAATGTATCTGTGTCGGTCCTTGGTTGTGTACAACCAACGTATCTATGTCGGCCCATGGTTGTGTACAACCAATGTATCTCTGTCGGTCCATGGTTGTGTACAACCAATGACTCGCCTTATTCGACCTTCCGAGTACACATCGACACAGTCGCACATTGGTAAAAAGGTACACACACTGAACTATTTTGTCGTAGAAACATGTTGCATGTATATAGGATTAGACAACTATGTATAATAACAAATATGAATAGACCGTTATATGTCCATGAACATTGACCTTGCCGTTCAGCGTGCACACACACACACACACACACACACACACACACACACACACACACACACACACACACACACACACACACACACACACACACACACACACATAACACACACACACACACACACACACACACACACACACACACACACACACACACACACACACACACACACACACACACACACACACACACACACACACATAACACCCACACACACACACACATAACACACACACACACACACACACACGCACACACACACACACACACACACACACACACACACACACACACACACACACATAACACCCACACACACACACACACATAACACACACACACACACACACACACACACACACACACACACATAACACCCACACACACAAACACACACACACACACACACACACACACACACACACACACACACACACACACACACACACATACCCACACACACACACACACAAACACAAACACACACACACACACACGCACATAACACACACACATAACACACACACACACACACACAACACACACACATAACACACACACACACACACACACACACACACACACACACACACACACACACACACACACACACACACACACACAGTCACGCACGCACGCACGCACGCACATTATTTTTTTGTGTTGATGATAAAAACCGCACAAAGCATCGCTTACCTTCGATTGTTGGCGAGTCCATAACAACCAAAACATAAAGTCATTGTCAGTAACAACGCCGCATATCGAACAGGAATCGCCGTTGCGTCGAACATGATTGAAGGAAGACCCGTAGCTCACTGGCAACTGGTCGCGCCGTACAGCGAGCGTCGATGGCCCAGGCACGACGTGGATACAGCGACCAAGTCCCCAAAACCGTCGGTTGCAGCAAACTATGCACCCGAACACGACGCCGACTTGGGCGACCTGTCAAGTGCCAAGCAAGCTAAAGTTTACATAATGAAAACCATCAGCAACCTGGGCGTCCGTGTAGGGCACGCGCCGCAGTTAGACCCGTGTGCACGTAGCCCGACTCGAGCTGTTTCCCGCGACCTGGTCCGATCCCCAATGGACGGTTAATTGATAACGTTTATGGTTGAACGCAACAAACAACTACGACTGTGTGAATCAGACGAGGTGCCCGGCTTTATGAACAGGATACGCGCGTGTCGACGCTTTGCATTCACACGCGGACGGGAATTTATTTATTTATACTACACACGCATCAACATGGACATATATTTACTGGACTGCCAGCATTGCGCATGCCATGCGTTGCGCCTCTGGTGGAGTTTGTGTTAGCCGCTTGGGCTCGACAGTTTGTATTGTTTACTTCCGGTCTCATTTCGCAACATGGAGCTTGACATCGATGCGATTCTTGCGGTAAGCTAAATGTTGATTTAGTTGTACAGTTTACATTTTAAGTGAAAGCACCCCTAGGCATGGACTATATCTTTCTTTCAAGAAAATAATGTGCTAATTTATTAAATGATATGCCTTTGAGGCGGCTGGATTTTTAGCAGGGGACATCTCAGGCTCAGCCTCAGCCAGCGTTTGAGTGTATGCTAATATGCTATAGTAGCTTAGGAATTGAATGACTCATTCCTTAAGATATGACAATTTAGCTTCTGTGTGTGCAGGAAAATTTTTCTCAAATGAATAATCAACTTGATGTGAAGGTCTCAAGAGCAAAGGAAACAAACAAACCCCATGTCTCCAAGGTGAGCGTAAATACAATATTGAATAACAGTAGAATTAATAATTTCAGTGAATAAATAAATATACGTCCATGCATATTACCGAGGCATATTATGTCCGTTATGGAGATACCAGTACATTAGCAACAAACAGAGCGGTGTGTTTATTTTTCAGGTTTATTCATTCACAGGCTCTCTATAAGACCTATCGTAAACGGATTAAAATGCAATACCTTGTATGTGAGTCACATTGAGCAGTTGGAATTACCTATATGAATTATAAAAAATTCTTTAGCATTAGCTCATGAAATTACGTGTTTGGAGTATGTAATCGGAACAAAATGACTACTTGCCATTATGAACCGCCCTCAGAAAAGGTCAGGTGGCAACTGAATAAATTCATATCATTCAGGACTATGTGTGACATTCATTTGCGTGAAAAATGAGTGGGACGGTGTGTGTACACTTGACAAGTACATGAGACGTAGTGTTTGTTCTTTCCGAAATCTACGCTACTCGACGCCTCAGAGTTGCATTCATCCAGGCTGTCATTACTGCGCGAAAGCCAATTAAAACAATTATATAGAGATCACAACACAAACTTCCGGAAATGTTTCACACAAATATAGTATTACGTAATTTAGCCGAATTATTTTGCCATGGAGCAACTGTATTCAGAAAACAAGGTTGGACCATTTAAAATGTTGGACATTTGGCAGTGAGATATTGCAGTATGAAGTGAATTCGAATACTGTCAACTTAGAGAGTATGCGTGTTTGAGACATGATTAAAAGAGCTGCATAAAAGTATTCAAAATGTCAACTTATAATCAGAGAAAACGTTGACATGGCCACAATTGCAGTGAAGCATTGTGTTCTGACCTCGATAATACCATCAGTGTCTGCCAACTTAAGTCAGGCTAACCTTGATATCGTTACAATCACACAGCTGGTGTAACGGGCCCAGAGAAGTCCCGTGCCGAAAGTCTGCGGAAATATGCATTTTACGTATTGCGCATGCGCACGCAAACGCAGTGGACGACATGCAACCCGCGGGAGCAACATTACCTCAGGTGACTTTAACCCGTTGCCAGAAGTATGCAGACTCCATTGACACGTAGGACCCCACGATGTTGACCTTATTTTGTCAGCGACATATATATATATATATATATATATATATATATATATATATATATATATATATATATATATATATATATATATATATATATATATACACACACACATATATATATATATATATATATATATATATATATATATATATATATATATATATACACACACACATATATATATATATATATATATATATATATATATATATATATATATATATAGCCAGTCACTATTTTAGATCACAAGTGACCAGGTGTAGGAATGCAGGCAACGACATTAACTCTTACAAAATTGCCATGTTGGTTACCTATATGATCATCAATGATGACGTTAATGATATACTGTCCTGTTTGTTGGCAGAAGAGCAGTTTGGTTCAGAGGCAAAACTGTTCTGCATGTTCTAAGTGTGTATCTATATCATATTGGTAGGGAAGTCAGATTTTGTTTTATTATTTTTTTTAACATTTGTTATGAAAGTTATAGAGTGATTAACTCATTCTTCAATAACTGCATGCCAACATATATGATTTAATTTATCATACGCACATAATTTTTTGTTAGCTTTATCAATGTTATAAATTCAATGCAACAATATAATGCATACAAATGAAACAATGATCTGGGTAAAAAAAAACATGCTGAATTATGCAAGACGGAGCTATACAATAAATATCATAACCAATTTAGAAGTCAGAGTACAAACTTTCCTTTCAAATGAACGTATATGCTACACATGTTTTTTCCACAAGTATCTAAAACATGTTGTATTTTATATGCACTAACACCGAATTGTCCCATTGTAACCTTGCGAATATGGGTTATGAGGTTTCATGATAATGAACGTATGAACGTATTACCAAAAACATGTCGATACTTAACAAAATAAGCAAATATCCGTATGTTAACGACGTCTCTCTTAATCGGCAGTCCAAAACAAGGCATCAAGTAAAGAGTGGATTTTCTGACAACAATCACGAATGGCACTTACTCGAATCACTTAAAGTGGCCATCTCATTTCATTCGGTGATGGCAAGAGCTTCGGGTATCTCACTCTGGTAAGGTCACTTCTAATAATTGTTTTACTAATACAATATTTAGAATCATAAATTATGTGTACTCAACGTTGGAACCAATGGGAACACCTCAAATGGCTGCCGTTTCAAAGATGGTCGCTAAAAGGTTATATAAAATAGACAACTAGGATGTATTTATCGGAATGGTATTCCTAATTGATGTTGAACTGTTTATTTTATACATGCATTACCGTATTCCGTCTGATGTGGTCATTCTTTAGGCCTTCCGACAATTAAAAGAATTGGGTTTGCTGTGGAAGTATGTTACTATCCATATAATACATAGTATATAATAACTGGATATAAAAATTACAGATTAACTCACAGCAAACGGTTACATCTGACGAGGTATTGTCGTAGTTGAGAGTCTCATTCAGAAGTATGTATTGTCGAGGTGGTCTACCACGTTGGCAGATGGTGTTTGGCGTAAAGGGCTGACATGGCAGAGGCAGAACAGCTGAATGTAGACAGTTTTGTGTAAGCTCTCAATAAACGCGCTTTCTTGTAGAGGCCCACTATGTCAAGTTCGCATCGAGCTGTCTCGTGCTACAAATGCGTAACGGCTGAGTGCTCCACTACTCGTGTGTGATATATCAAACCAATAATATATTGTTGCATGACTCTAGTTATGCCTAATTACCGCAGTGCTAACACAGATAGACATGAGTTCGGAGTAGAGAAGCGAACAATGGAGGAACTGGGGCAGGAAGTTGATGTGGTCTGGACACGTCGAAAGAATGAAGGGGAACGGTCAGCTAAGAAAGCGGTGAAGGTGTGAACAGAGATTTTGCGGGATTGAGAGGGTAGTGGAAAACGAGAGAAAAGAAGAAAAGAAAACTCTCAAATATTATTAATGCAAATGACCCCTTTGTATGATATGAATTCGGCCACTCATCATTTTTGTATTAATGTATGTCACTACACATGATACTAGGGAGGGTAATACTTCCCACACGCACACACACACACACGCACACGCACACGCACACGCACACGCACACGCACACGCACACGCACACGCACACGCACACGCACACGCACACGCACACGCACACGCACACGCACACGCACACGCACACGCACACGCACACGCACACGCACACGCACACACACACACACACACACACACACACACACACACACACACACACACACACACACACGCCACACACTACACAAACAGTGCGTGACGCAACGGCTTGAAACATCTTGTAAATAGGGCAGTAACTAATATTATATAGTTAACCGTGACGTGCTTCTACCACGATCCCATACGATGTGAGCAGTGGTATTGGTATACATTTGAGGCGGCACACCACAGGGAGCCTTGACGGGTGGCTCAAGTAGCGAATCGGCTTTTGTCTGCTGGTTTGCATTTACCAGGCAACACCCCTTTCGCCAAACACAGTTTGTCGACGAGGCAGGCCACCGATTGCTCCAGTACACGACGCATCGCGCCACGGGAGAGCAACGTCGACAATTCAGATTATTGAGTGAGACGATCACCACGAGTCCGAGACTACCACGACATGTGTGACTAGTACTCTTTGTTTTATATTACTGCACCAATGAATATTTTCTGAAAACGCATTGGTCTGAAATGGTTCAATTCACTTTCTGGAAGAACATGTCAGAAAATGTTAAACCAATTACCGTGGCATCAGCAGCACGTGTGTTATGAGAACCGATAATTACATACCATATGGTGGATTGGCTAGTTAACCGTACATTAATAAGTCTGGCCCATCTTAGTTTCATAAATGTCTGGCGATGTTTAGCAAATATGCATTATACATTATGATCCAGACAAATTATTCAAACGATCTGCAGTAAAATATATTCGTTTTTGAAACGTCAGCGTCTACGCACAGTACTTGAGAACACGATTGGAAAAAATGAAGTGGGACATGCGTGCATAAGTTCAGCGATTAAAGTAAAACAATGACGAGTTACACATAGCAGAGCAGTGTGGGGTTAAAACTTAAAATGTTATTCAAACAGTCTTAGTTTGATTAGGATATATATATATATATATAAATATATATATATATATATATATATATATATATATATATTATATACATTAGTAGCTAATTACACAAATGCACAAAGCAGTAGTTATGCTTAAGTTTGAGATAAGTTGAATGGGTTTGAAACTGTGCATATAATTATTTTGAAGTTGCGTTTGTAAATTAACAGTGTAGATTGGATATAGGAATGTAATCGTTTCCACACAGAGCATTACATGGGTTAATCAAATTATCTACGATTATGTGGAAATATGTATATAATTTTTTTTTACAAATATATGATTAGGGAATATCAATTAATAATAGTTGTAGAACTTTCGATACACCAATGGCGTCCTTGTCCATTTGACATCTTGCGTTTTGCTTTGGATGGAATTCTTTTTAAAACCGTGTTGTTAAATCACTTGATCAAGTGGGCACTTGTCCAACACAAGACAACGATAAAACAGTGGAATACATGACAACAAGCATGCGGGACACTGGTTCATATACTGTAAATTATCCATTGACAAACTAAGCAACATATCTTATAAAATAGCTTATTCACTATTTCACCGATGCCCTGTTATAGAGACAATGTATGCCACCGCCATCCTTCTAATCACGTGATTCGCACTGCCGTCTTTGGTTGATGACAATGTGGGTCAGTTGGAGAGATGGTAGGAACAATATGTTCGCCATCATGTAAGCTACTAATGTCGATCTCTGCTGGTTCCACACAGTTGTCTCCAAAAGAGTTATGCATCTCATTGCCGTATGCAAGCGTTCTGGTTCTAGTTCCGCGTCTTCCTTCAGAGTATCAATTAATATAAAGAATTGTCTGCCTTAATATGCTCTACGATGTGATTTCCCTTACAAATGTGCAGTTTTACTCTGATAATCAATTCACTGAATAGTATTTACTAATTTATTTTATTGATATATGTTATCTACATATCAGCTTCAGTAAGTTGACAGTTATTTGTGTAATACTTTTTCACCGACGTGATTCTAATAAATTATATTTGTGTAAATAGTTCTGTCTTGATTAGGATGAAGAGTCCCTTGTGAGATTGGGCGAAGCCGGCGATGAAGTGTCTCGTACGTGTTGCTTATATTCAATCTTGTGTTTGTTATGATTTTCTTGTACAACGCAATGAAATACATGTCGTATATGATATGTATCCTAATAGCAAAAAAGTTTAACATATGATCCACACGTAACGTGCAGCTGACACTGAACGTGATGTTATGTGATGCGTGTCCACGAGTTGCAGTCCAGGGACTAACTTCCAAACATTCTAATTGTCTCTTTTGTACTCGTGGCCTATGAACCGGAACCTTCTTTCTCGTACGTTTTCTGAGAGCTAAGCAAGTTATCCTCAGTTCTGCATTGGTGGTATGCGTACACCAGTGTACTTATTTTGGCATTCGGGTAAGTAATGCACCTAAGATCATGTATGTGTTTTCCTTCAAGGTGGCAACAAGAGAGAGGAAAATCCTCTTCTGACAATTCATCGCAGAACCCGTCGACGTACGTCATATTGCCATTTAGTAGATTCTTAGTAATAGTTATTCAATAGACCACAAAACATTTTTATTCTCAAGTCTCAAGTGGTTATACTCCAAACAGTCCAAACTTGGGCTAACGCAGGAGTTTGTGGTGGACTGTGCGCATGCGCTGTGGTTGGTACATTCAACTAAAAGACTAGTATCTTTAATGTTTTTTATCTGATAGTTTTATTTATTTTATGTATAGGATGTTAAACGAAAATGTTGAATAGGTTGGTTATGTATATGGATAATGTTGCTGCCTTGCCACATGCACACATAGACAGTCTCCATACCCACACCATGGATAAGTTTACGCTGAGCACTGTGTTTTAAAGGCAGCTTAGGTGAGGAGGTGTGGTGAAAGAGAGTTCCATAATAGCTTCTTGAAATGATTTTGGGTTTTTTATGTTGGTAATTTTTTGGTGGAATCATATTCCATATGCGAATGGCTCGGGATAAAATGAAAAGACTATTGCATTTATACGACACCTGGGGGCTATGTATTGTCCACGGGTTCGAGAGCGGGTTAGTAGGCCTTGAGGGGGGGGTGATCTCAATAATGTTATTTAGAATTTTGTAGAAGGTTGTGGCTTGTTTAATGATGCGTCTTCGTTCGAGGGTTGGCCATCCAAGGGCAGTAATTAGTACGTAACTGTAACACCAGTCATCGAATGCCAACATAATATAACTTTCATAATGAATCCTGCCTTCCACTTGTCTTCACAATACGCACGTGTAACCAAACATTCCTTCAACAAATGTAGCATCCTGACTGCGAGAAAGGCTAACTTTTATTTTTTGTAGATTCGGATGACTGTAAGATTTCCTGCATGAGAGTCAGTTGTCATTGCAATGGCCACATATGCCAATGCTACTGTAGCTGGTGGTCGAGTACTCCTAGCTGAGGTGTTAAATGTGGCCACACCCACTATTGCCAAGCCGGCTGCAGAAAGGGAATATGATATATGTAAATTTGACCCCACCGTGCCGCCATATTGGATAGATCAGTGCTGTCAATCAGTAGGTAATGGCAGTGTAAAAACGCTCAACTTTGATGATAAATTGCTGCCTGTATACAAGTATACTTTTGTATTTTGTGATTCGTAGGATACTGTTAGAGATTAGTGGTTAATAATATTATGTTTAGCGTCACAAAGTGAACGTTCCTATTTATTTATTTATTAATATTTTAAAGTCGATTTAGCGGCTAGCCTATATCGGGTTAATGAATATTGGCGATAATACAATATAATATATGCAAGCTTACCGGTTCCTCAACTTCAAGGCTCAATGATCAGAACGTCGTCTTCAGAATCTAACAATAGTTCAGAAGGTATATTTTGTTATATTCTAAATATTATTAATGTTGTAAAGTTGAGTGATTTGCGCCGTCTTTTCAAAGTCCCCGAAAATGTCAATGAGTGCACTGCCACTGGTTGGGGCAACTATTATTATACTTACGAGGAAATGCCTTTTTTGACAAACATCTTAAGAACAATTTGTACAGTGGATCTATATTCTAAATGAGTCACAATTATTTCTTCGATTGAGTGCAAACAAATTGTTAATACTTTTCTGATATTGTACTTAACTTAATATTACAGAACAACAAAGACGGTTTTTCCCTAAAAGACGCCACTGCAATACTGCTATGCATGGCAAGACATGTATTCCTGTACTGTAGATCCAAGTACAAGGAAAAACAGATTTTTGTCACCTGATCTAATATATCTAGCTATCAGAATAACGAAAGTTTTATCAAAATGTTATGTTTATTTTGTTCTGAATAAACTGCTATCATTATATATCAAATAATTATACTGGATTCTGAGAGTGAACTTATGCCATTGTCTTCCTTACGTTACACTATTGTTGTTCTAAAGTTGAATTTAGTTATCTACCTCCCTACCTCTCTCTCTTTGTCTCCCTCCCCATCAAACACGCGCACGCAACCACACACAGCCTCCCTCCCTTCTCCCTCAGGGAACATTCAGAAAATGTACTGTTATGCATTATATTGTCAGAATGGCTACTACTAGTATTAGTACAAATAGGCTCACATTGTTACTAGTTCGGCACAGTTTCGTGAGTCGTATGCAACAGCAAGTCTGCCCTGGTAAAGCACAACGCTGCTACTGTCCCGACCTCCTCTTTTCACAGTTGTCTTTCTATGTAAGGGGGATTTACTTTGGATGGTTTATTAAGATAGTTTAAGGCTGTGCGTGCAGAAGCACTAAATGTCGTTCTAATTGACGTAGGAACGAATGACCTATGTAATTGTTGTGTAGCTGAGGAATTGGTAGAAGGTATTGTAGCATTTGCTTGCAAATTAACCACAATACCATCTGTCTCACAGGTAGTGATTTGCCATATTCTACCACGAATACCAAAATCCAGCGGCCGTTTTGTAGTTCCA
>OY759274.1:21537756-21557756 GCA_963662155.1 Lamellibrachia columna
ACACACACACACACACACACACACACACACACACACACACACACACACACACACACACACACACACACACATGCTAATCTATGGCTATGCAGCGTTTAGCTGATCTATCCAAGATGACGGTTTTTGGCTTTCGCAGGCGTCACCTGGTGCCATATAAATTAATACGGCGTGCGCTATCCAGTTATATATAGATCAGTGCGCCCAGCACATATACATGAAGTGTTCTTGCAGGTTGTCGGGATATCCAAAATGCAATGGAGTTTGTTGAATGTTCTGATCGCCAGCGTGGCATACATATGAGAAAACAACGTTGTACTCCTGCAATGATCAATAATAAAACAAATGATGATACGTCGTATTATCGTAAATCCGTTCGTTTATTAACATAACGCAAAGTTACACTTGTGAAGAGTGTCTTTGTACCTTTCATGTGAGCAAATTCCCGTAGTAAATCCCGCTCAGCCCATATGATATGTATATGTAATAAACACTGACGAAAGAATTAGAAGAAAACATTTTTGCCCGTGTGAAATTCTGTAGTAGCCATATGAGCTGTAAAAACGTTGTGATACACTATACGTTTCAACTGGTATAAGGCACTTAATATACACTTGCACCACTGACACACCAGTTCTACACACCACCAACACTTTGCTTACGTCAAAAGTGGCATTAATAAGTATTTATTTTACTATTACATGATATTACATATTGATATTGCAGAGTTCACTAATATTGTTTATTTATGCGAACACTAGACAACAGTACGCTTATTACACGACAAACTGTCACCTGCGTTTCTGGAAATATAACGACGTTCAAAAGTACGAAAATGGTAACAGCTTAACACTATAATGTAGGTATATATGATTGTCACGCTGAAGTTACAGGAAACTTACCATTAAACTACTGTCAGAATGGGAACTCAATGGGTGCAGCATGCTAATTTGAATGTCAAATTACGCACACGAACACACGCACTCACGCACACAGAAACGCAAACGCACTCGCACACGCACACGCATGCGTGCGCGCGCACACACACACACCTGCCAATTTATTATCAATTGTTAATTTGTTAATTCAATTAACTCAATTAGTTTAGTTTAATTTAATTAATTAACTTTCTAAAAAATAACAAATTAATTTAATTTAATTAATTAACTTTACTGGAAGAGGTTAATTTAATTTAATTTAATAAAAAAATCACAATTAACTTTCAATTATGTTTTTCATTGGGTATATTATGTTATGCAACCCGGTGGTGACACCCACTGGCTTGCTGTCAGGAGTAAAAATTAACTTTAATGATCCATGAGACACAACCACTCAGCCAGTGACCCAAATTCACCCAACCAATATCAAAGAAAATTTCTATTCAGGTCCAGGGAGTTATTTAAACAATGTCAATGTCCATCCAGTGTCATTCAATGAATAAGCTGAACTGTGAGTGTACATGGCCAGGTGCTACAGCTGTTTTATGTAAGAATATTGACTTCTCTTGCTTTTGTGGCTGTCATCACCCATCCAAGGGGATGCAATATAAAGTGTATCTGGAGTGTGGTGTTTTCTAGATATAATCCCACATGACAAAGTCCAGCGGGACAAATGTGAAAAGTGAATGAAATCCCTTAATACAATATTTCATTTAAATTCTCGAAATGTGCTTTCAAGTTTTGCTTTCACATTTTAAAGACATTTGTGCAATGTAATTATGTTTCATTAAATTGCTTGCCATGTTGCAGACAGGAACACCAGTTAGCCCTCTCTCAATAGCATATAGTGGCGTCTTGTCTGTCTTGTCTTGCATGGGAACAGTTGGCAGTAATCTTCTAGGGAGTCGTGGCTTACATGGTGCCCACAAGACCTGTTTGTATGGGTGGCAAGTGCTGTGACCATCTGGTAAAACAAACCAATCATATGATATTGGTAATTTAATTTAAGTTAATCGAAATTAATTGTTAATTGAATAAAAGTTAATTGTTAATTTAATTTAATTGAACAATTTGGGAGGTTAATTAACATACAAATGATTTAAAAACCTGGCCCCGGCAAGCAACAATGGTAGAACATAAATATGTAGATACATACGCGTTTTTTCACCTGTAATTGATAAAAAATGTACCCGATGCTAAGAACGCAACTGAATTACGTGCTGATTCGTGCTGTCAGTTAGGTCCTTTGCTTTGTGCTGTGTTGTCTCTGCACTCGACTACGTCGGTCGTGAATATCTACACAGCATAAGAATTCATATGTGATGAGCACATTGGAATAAAGAACCTGTGTCCTTTCTCTCTAAATCATATACGCCGGGAGAATGAAATGAACTGGTAGAACGGTGCTTTTGTTTTTCATCGTACGATGTCAGCAGCAAAACCACCCGAACGAGCAAGGTAGCAAAACCACCCGAACGAGTAAGGTAGCAAAACCACCCGAACGAGTAAGGTAGCAAAACCACCCGAACGAGTAAGGTAGCAAAACTACCCGAACGAGTAAGGAAGCAAAACCACCCGAAGGAGTAAGGTAGCAAAACCACCCGAACGAGTAAGGTAGCAAAACCACCCGAACAAGCAAGGTAGCAAAACCACCCGAACGAGTAAGGTAGCAAAACCACCCGAACGAGTAAGGTAGCAAAACCACCCGAACGAGTAAGGTAGCAAAACCACCCGAACGACCAATGTAGCAAAACCACCCGAACGAGTAAGGTAGCAAAACCATCCGAACGAGCAAAGTAGCAAAACCACCCGAACGAGTATGGTAGCAAAACCACCCGAACGAGTAAGGTAGCAAAACCACCCGAACGAGCAAGGTAGCAAAACCACCCGAACGAGCAAGGTAGCAAAACCACCCGAACGAGCAAGGTAGCAAAACCACCCGAACGAGCAAGGTAACAAAACCACCCGAACGAGCGAGGTAGCAAAACCACCCGAACGAGTGAGGTAGAAAAACCACCCGAACGAGCGAGGTAGCAAAACCACCCGAACGAGCGAGGTAGCAAAACCACCCGAACGAGCAAGGTAGCAAAACCACCCGAACGAGCAAGGTAGCAAAACCACCCGAACGAGCAAGGTAGCAAAACCACCCGAACGAGCAAGGTGGCAAAACCACCCGAACGAGCAAGGTAGCAAAACCACCCGAACGAGCAAGGTAGCAAAACCACCCAAACGACCAAGGTAGCAAAACCACCCGAACGAGTAAGGTAGCAAAATCACCCGAACGAGCAAGGTAGCAAAACCACCCGAACGAGTAAGGTAGCAAAACCACCCGAACGAGCAAGGTAGCAAAACCACCCGAACGAGTAAGGTAGCAAAACCACCCGAACGAGTAAGGTAGCAAAACCACCCGAACGAGCAAGGTAGCAAAACCACCCGAACGAGTAAGGTAGCAAAACCACCCGAACGAGCAAGGTAGCAAAACCACCCGAACGAGTAAGGTAGCATAGCTTTTTGTGCAAGTGCTTCTGCAATGTCACTGTTTTCACTAACTCACAAAAGTAAACTAAAGTAAATGTTTCGACGAATTGAACAAACATTTGTTTAATCAACTGAGGATACTATACTATTCACACACTACTTATTTTGACATAAAAGAACCATCTTCGTGATTGGTTGAATACCGCTTTGTCACGAATACGACCTGTGTTAATCCTGGGTGATATATTAAACCAATAGTATGTTGTTGCATGGTTATAACTGTGTCTAATTGCGGCAATGTTAACACAATTAGACATGACTTCGGAGTAGACAAGCAAACATTGGAGGAACTGAGGCAGGAAGTTGATATGATCTGACGACGTGGAACGAACGAAATGGAAAGGTCTACGAAAAAAGCGAATGCGCTCAAGTGGACGGTAGAAGGCGGAGAGCAAGAGCGCAATTGAGAAGGGGGGCTGTCAGAAAAGATACTTGGCGAGATTGGGAGGGGAGTGGAGAACGTGTTCCCCTACCCTGGGCATCACTACTGAACTACATTGCAGACAACGCCCTAAAACTTGTAAAACGTGTTGCCTTCTCCTGGCGGTGGACCAAATGGCGTTGCTCGTTATTAAATTGTCATGTTAACTCGTGTGTGATATGTATTAAATAGTTGCGCATGCCGTTCGTTTAATGAATATATGTAGCATGTATATACTAGTATCTGAATAAATGTATGTATTTATGCTAGTATTTATACATGTGCATATGTATCCCATATTCCAATGGGTAAGGGCTTCCCAGAATAGTCGAGTTGGTATTTGAATGAACATGTCTACTGGGGTGAAGTATGCATACTGGATACCACGCTGTGTAAACGCACACCTTTGTTGGACTATCATTGATTGACGCTGCGTATGCTTTGAATTCGCCCTCACGTTTTGTCTGATCTCATTACACTGCCTCCACTAGGTGGCTAGGTAAACTCACATCCGCATCCATATCGATAGCAGAATTAACAACTATATTAGTTTATTATTATTTATTATTATTTATTTACTACAGGTCCGCCTGTTCACGACTAGCAGGGCTTTTCAAAGTCAGTGAACAGCATCGAGTGTATTTAAGCAAACTCTCAAACATTATTCATATAAATGTGTGACATGAATTCTGCCACACTTTTTATGTTAACTTATGTCACTACTCTTGAAACGAAGGAGTGTAATACTTACCACACACTCACGCACGCACACACATTACTACCCTCAACTACAAATATCACTGGATTTGTTTTGCCGAGATTATTCAGGAAATATATACTTTTCTGTAGTCATGTGCCACCAAATAGCCCTAATTCCAGATGAGTTATGAGCCAAAAACGGCCAAAATAGGCTTTCCCAAAAACACTTTATATTTCACATATCCCAAGAAGTAATTTATCCTACCAATTTTGTTTTCTTTGCTAATCGACCCATTTGTATTGTTACACCCGGTACCACGCTTCAGCATCGCTGTGACAATATTACACATTAATATTTTTTCGAAAGTTAACCTTGTTACTAAAGGTGTACGATTAATACATTATTAATCGTATTAACGGATGTGTCAGTGGTGCAAGGGTATACAAATTACCTTATACTGGTTGAAGTGTATATTGTATAACAAACAGTTTTTTCATACGGGAAGTGCAGAATTTTATACGACCAAAACATGTTTCTTCTAATTTTGTCGTCAGTGTATATTACATGTATATATCATGTGGGCTGAGCGGGATCTTCCGCGGACAATTTGCTTATTCGAAAGGCCATTACGACACTCATCACAAATGTTGTTTGCGATGTGGTTATGACCGAACGGATTTTGTATAAATGAGATATATCACCATTTATTTTATTATCTACAATCGCAGCAGTAGAACGCTCCAACGTTGTCTTCTCATACGTAGGCCATGCTGCAGAGTGGTGCGCCCTCTGGCGAACAGAATATTCAACACCCTCCTTTGCATTTTGGAGATCCCGAAAAGAAGCAAGAACACCTGACGCACTTGTGCTGCGCGCCACACAACCCCTTTTTGCAGCTGGCTTCGCAGTAGTGGGTGTGGCCACACCTAGCACGGCAGCGAGGAACACCAAACCACCAGCTACAGTAGCATTTGCATGTGTGGCCTTTGCAGCGGAAACTGCCTCTCCTGCACGAAACGCGACAGTCATCCGCATCTACAAAAGAACAGTTAGGCTTTCTCGCATTCAAAACGTAACATTTGTTGAAGCGACACTAGGTTATATGTGCGTGTTCTGATGACAAGAGGAAGACATGATTCAATCTGAATGTTATGATATTATGTTGGCAGTCGACGACTGGCGTTACAGTTACGTACGATATACGATAATAACATCGATATACGATAATGACTTAGTGAAGTGTGTGCTTGACGGTCTATTGAATAATGGTTACTAAGAATCTACTACAAGTATAATGATTAAAAACAACAATGTGACGTACGTCGACGGGTTCTGCGGCGAATGGTCAGAAGAGGGTTTTCTTCTCTCTTGTTGCGACCTTGAAGAAAACCGAAAATATGCATGATCTTCGGTATGCTGCATACCTGGTTGCTAAAATATATAAACTGGGGTATGATACGATCAATGCAGAACTGATGATAGCTTGCTTAGCTCTCAGAAATCGCACCAGAAAGAATGCTCCGGATACAAAAGAGACAATTAGAACGTTCAGAATTTAGACGGCTGCACGTTACGTGTGAATCATATGTTAAACTCTCTTTGGTATATTACATATTACGTACTACATGTATTTCGTTGCGTTATACAAGAAAATCTTCATAGACACAATATTGTATGCAAGCAACACGTACGAGACACTTCATCGCTGGCTTCGCCCAAGCTTACAGAGGATTCTTCATCCTAATCAAGACAGAAAGATTTACACACCTCAGTAGAATATAATTTATTAGCACCACATCGGTGACGAAATTATTACAAAATGAACTGTCAACTTACTGACGCTGATATGTAGATAACATGTACGCATAAAGGAATTTAGTAAATACTAATCAATGACTTAGTTATGAGAGTAGAAGTGTTCATTCATATGTAAATGACAACACACAGCAGATAAGTTCAAGGCAGACCAGTATTTACATTTATTGACTATGTGAAGTCGAAGAACTAGAGCCAGTAATCCTGCATACGGTAATGATGGACATAACTCTTTTGGAGCAAATGGATGGAACCAGCAGTGATAGACACGATTGGCGAACATATTATTCCTACCGTTTTCTCCAACTGACCCGCATTGTCATCAGCCAAAGCTACCAACGCTAGACACGTGAATAGAAGGACGATGGTTGCACGCATTTTCTCTACAACAGGGCATCGGTGAAATAGTGAATAGGCTATGTCATAAGATATGTTGTTTAGTTTGCCAGTGGATAAGTTACAGTATACGAAGCGGTGTGTGAGTGCACGTACATAAATGGTCATCTTAACTAATCTGATCAAGTGTCCCGCGTGATTGTTGTCTCGCATCCCAGATTTACCAAGGTTTCCATCCAAAGCAAAATATAGCAAGTTAACAAGGAAGTCATTGGTTTATCGAGATTATACAATTAGTATTCATGTGATATAAGATATTTGTAATTTTTTATGCCGCAACCCTATTCTTCTCTGACACTTTCGTGTCAACATTAATTGTTATCTCATCATTGATTTACTATAATCGTTATACCTATGCTTGTTTGTCCCACTTTATATTTTCCAGTCCTATGTCCATGTCCTGTGAGTACATGTCTACGTTTCAAAAAACTTCTTCCAGAAAGTAAATTGAATCGTTTCAGAACAATGCATTTTCAGACAGTATTCAACGATATAATATTAATACAAATGATCGATAATCTCGCCCCTTGCAAGTGTAAGAGCTATCACATGCAAAAACATTATATATATATATATATATATATATATATATATATATATATATATATATATATATATATATATATATATATATATATATATATATATATATATATACTATTAATGCAGATATTGCAAAGATGTGGTTGCGCCCTATAGATAGTGTTATATTAATTGATGACTAACTAGCTAGTCCATCAAATGTTATGTCATTATTGCTTGTAATAAAACACATGCTACTGATATTATCGAAATTGGTCTGACAATTTCTGACTTGTTCTTCCAGAAAAAAATTACCATTTCAGACCGATACGTTTTAGAGAGCATCCGATGACACACTAATACAAAACAAAGAATACCAGCCACACCTGTCGTGGTATTATTGGACTCGTGGTGATCGTCTCACTCAGTAGTCTGAATTGTCGACGCTGCTCTCCCGTGGCGCGATGCTTCGTGTACCGGAGCAATCGGTGGTCTGCCTCGTCAACAGACGGTGTTTGGTTTAAGGAGTTTCGTGTGGTAAATGCAGACAAAAGCCGTTTCGCCACTTGAACCATCCATCAAGGTTACCTGTTCGGCTTCTAGCACAATTATGCCAATAACACAGCCCACCTCTTACGGGCTAGTGCTAGAAGTGGGTCACGTCTAACTATTTATCGCTACTGCCATCTTTACGAGGTATTTCAAGCCGTGGTGCCACGCATCCGACTCTGTCGTTTGGACCACTGCCAGTTTATGTAGCCTGTGTGTGTGTGTGTGTGTGTGTGTGTGTGTGTGTGTGTGTGTGTGTGTGTGTGTGTGTGTGTGTGTGTTTGTTTGTTTGTGTGTGTGTGTGCGTGTGTGGAAATATTACCCTCCTTCGTTTCATGCATAGTGGCATACATTAACTGAACAAAAATGTATGTACATTAATACTGTATGAAAATTTTCTTAAATACACTTGATACCATTTACCGATTTCGAACAGCCCTGTTAGTCGTGACCAGGCATACCTGTATAAACTAGTAATAATAAATAATAGTAATAATAATAAACTAATACATTCGTTGATTCTGTTATCGATCTGGATGCTGATGGGAATTCACCCCACGACCCATTGGAGGAAGTGTAAGGAGATCAGACAAAACACGAGGTACAATTGAAGCATATTCAGCGTCAATCAGTAACAGTCCAACTATGGTAAAGGTATGTGTCTATACAGCGTGGTATCCAGTCTTTATTATTCACCCCCAGTGGACATGTCCCACAAGGCTCGGTGCTAGGTCCGCTGATGTTCGATGTGTACACGGCACCAGTGCAGGACATGATAAAGAGGCACGCTGCGGAATATCATAAGTGTGCAAGTTACCTACAAATATACACATCCTACTATACTCATGTATCTGATGACACGGAACGCGTTACTCGGAGACTTTTTCACTGCATCAGTGAGATAAAATGCTGGATGGTTCAGCATAAACTCAAGTTAAATGATGAAAAGACTGAGTTAATGGTGTCACTCAGCCCTCATCACCCGAGGAAATGTGGACTACCACCATCCAACCTGTTGTTTCTGTCAGATACTTGATAACTCATTTTGATACCCACATGAGCAGGCGGCATCATGTTGATGCTGTTTGCAAGAAGTGTAGCTTCCATGCTCCATCAAATCCACCAAGCCCTACAACACGAAGCGGGTCTGTCCCTCATGGGTCATTGCTCTGCTTGTTTCAAGTCTTGATTACTGCAGTGCCCTCCTGCTGGAAATACCCGAATATCACTTGACACGCCTCCAGAAGATATACAGTAGGACAGTTCGCCTGGTTGTTCTTACACCTATTTCTGCACATATCACACCAGTTTTAGGGCGTTGTCTGCAGAGTAGTTCAGTAGTGATATCCAGGGTGTGGGACCACGTTCTCTACGCCCCTCCCAATTACTGATAGCCAGCAAGAAATCCACACATACAATGGCACAATCCAGTTAAGCAAAAATGGAAGTAATATAAGTTAATGAATCTGAAATCTACAAATGTTGAGTTACTCAACGCAAGACATGTGCCGTGGGATGGTCGTTACCGAGCTGCCAGGTTGCTTGGAACCACTCGCTTGTTGCACATGTGGAAGATAAAAAACATAAGAAACTGGTCTCAACATACCTTTGTAAGACCCGGTATAGCTGTACTGACCTCCTGGTCTAACTAAGACTACCCCTAAGCTGACTGCAGGCCTACATAAACTGACTGCTGGCCTAACTACACGAATTGCTGGACTAACTATGCTGACTGGTGACCTAGTTAAACTGACTGCTGCCCTAACTAAACCGACTGATGGGCTAATTGCACGGTTTTATTGACTAACTACACTGACTCGTGACCTAATTAAACTGACGGCAGGCTGAATTAAACTGATTGAACGCCTAACTGTAATCACACCAATCCTCATAACCCCTCGAGGGTGTATTAATTTCCTTTATTGCTTGTGTGACCGAGTCATTGCCAACTTTTTTAAGTTTGAACGCCAAAATGTTGGCATTTTCCGGAGCTATAGTACGTGATTCCCCGTTTTTTTGCATACATCTTTTCCTCCCAACCTATCTTTCTCTAGTAGTATGTGTACTATATTTACTTGAAGCTGGTATGGGTCACCCATACTAAATGCAGGACATTTGAACTCATAATTACTATTTCTGAAAATTATGGGGCCCCTTCCATCTAAAACCTGAATTATGAGGATGTCTTTTAGGTAACCTACCAGGGAAGACTGTCGGTGCAGCTAGTTTCTGAGGATCATGTAAGAGTTTAAGTAACTCACCCTTCTCAGCAAGTTGTTCTTCTAATTTAGGTGCTTGGTGGGACCTCTATGGTAAAGACTGTATGCCACTGGAAGCATTACCTCGACAATGTATATTACAGATCGGGGGGGGGGGGGGAACAGTGTAGACAACTAGGAGGAATTTTGGTTCAACAGCAAAATACAATTCTAACAATTTCAAATTATCATGGCATGTGTTTGTACTTGCTAACAATGTTTGTAAATGCTTACAAAACTATGGCTGTCCATTATGAATAAAAATTATGCAAGTGGATATTATAAGGGACATGTTAACAATGTAAACCCCTTCATCTGGTGCTGGAACAAGCAGGTACTGGGAACAACATCTTTGGCTGCAGGCGTGTTCACATGTCGTAGCAAATTTGCACTGGCTGCATTTAGAGCGTAGTCGTGGTCATTTCGACATTGTTTTTTCTCTTCTGATGTGACAAGTTGTTCCCAATTTGGAATGCGATTGACTTTTCCTGCCTTAATCAGAATGAGTCCGTTTTGCGATACACATTAATAATTTCCCTTTGGAAGTGTTTACCTGGTTTTGAAATGTTGCTAGTTTAGTTGCACCATGCACTGTGTCGTGTGCATGTCTGGGCAGAGTTATATCAGTCAAATTTCGAACTCGTAATGCGATAGATTTATTCAAATGATTTGCATTTTCCCTTTGGACAACCAGCCTGAACTGATTGTATGCTATACTATATGTTAACAACAATGGATTTCGCCCATCTTTTTCCGCCTATCTTTTCCATCAAAAATGCTGTCTCAACATGTTTATCACAAATTAGTGCTAGTCACCTTTTTCGGTAGAATTGTTTCACTGCAGAATTTGAACGAAAAACAACTATCAACGTCGCTCAAGGTCATCTCTTTCTGTCAACGCATGCAATTTATTGGGAGTGCGACACTTCACACAAAGCATGTCACACAAACATAGGCTCTGGTACAACGGTAACAGACATACGCTTCTAAAAACGATGTACTTATCTCAGCTACGCAGGGAACAGATACATAATAATAAACAACTTGGCTCCCTCAAGCAACATATATTATACTATATATATGTAGGTGCTGACGCATATGCGTCCGCCGTTCAGTCACATATTGCGCATGCTGGGTTGACATGCGCAGTTTTTGTTTGTTAGATCAGGCACTATCCACACAAAGGGTTCATACAGTTTTATTGAGTACATGGGCACTCACAAACATGCGCACTCACGCACGCACACGTGCACGCACACACACATACACAGTATAAAGCGTGATTGTTTATTTAACATGATAGCCATACAAAGCAACATTCAAGATTCAACAAGATTTAAGATTTAACAATATTGCCATCTCGAACAACAAGTTCCAGATGGCAAGTGGACAAGGAAGCCATTGGCTTATCGAGAGTCCAACAGTTTTATCATCTATGTGTAGCCCGCCCTTATCAGATATCTGTCAATTCTATTTTTAAACATATTCACACTACTAGCATTAACACAATCATTTGGCAGTTTGTTCCATTCATTTATCACCCTCTGTGAGAAAAAGTACTTTCTCATGTCCAACCTACACTGCTCCTTAACTAATGCTGCTTTGTGTCCTCTGGTTCTACTGCCTTCTTTAAGTTTGAAGAACATATTCCTATCAACATCCTCATAACCGTTCACTATTTTAAACACTTCTATTTAGTCTCCTCTTAGTCTCCTGGTCTCTAGTGTTGTCAAACCACATTGTAATAAGCGACTTACGTAACTAAGGTCTCTTAATTCTGGAATAATTTTAGTTGCTTTTCGTTGTATTCTTTCTAGCTTGTCTATGTCTTTTTTACGATATGGCCTCCATGCTTGAATACAATATTCCAAATGTGGTCTAACTATTGCTTTGTACAGGGGTACAATTATATATTTCTCCTTATACGTGCTAGTTCTCCTAATTAGCCCTAGACTTTTATTTCCTTTCGAAGCAGCAATCCCACATTGCTCTGAAACTTTCATGTCAGCACTAAATGTTACTCCTAAATCCTTTTCTTTGTGGTTCTACCTAGTACAGCATCCCCCATCATTCCTCGTCCATATTTCCATGTCCTATGTGTATACATTTACAGTTCCCAAAATTTAATAACATTTGCCATTTTTCTGACCATTTAACTAATTTTTCTAGATCATCCTGTAAACTTTGTTTATCTGTATCATTAGTAACCTTTCTGAATACTTTTGTGTCATCTGCAAATTTGAGTACTTTGCTAGATATGTCATCCTCCAAATCATTTATATATATTAAAAACAGTATAGGGCCTAATACTTATCCCTGTGGTACCCCACTCAAAACAGATTTCCAGTTTGAAATCTCACCATCTACTATTACTCTCTGTCTTCTGTGTGTAAGCCACTTTTCTATCCAGTTGATTACATCATTGCCTATACCATGGGCTTTTAGTTTAAGTAACAATCTTTGATGTGGCACTTTATCGAAAGTTTTCTGAAAATCTAGGTGACCCGTCATCTACCCACTTTGTAATTTTTCCCCAAAACATAAGAGATTTGTAAGACATGACATTGCTTTTAGGAATCCATGTTGAGATGTATTTATTAATTTATGTTTTACATCGAATTCCACCATGTGGTCTCTATTCAAGATGGGAAGTGGACAAGGAAATCATTGGTAGATCGCGATTCCAACAATTGTTCGTGTTTTTAGATACTTGTAATTTTTTTTTGCCTGTATATATATATATATATATATATATATATATATATATATATATATATATATATATATATATATATATATATATATATATATATATATATATATATATATATATATATATATATATATATATATATATATATATACACATATATATATATATATATATATATATATATATATATATAAATATATATATATATATATATATATATATATATATATATATATATATACATATATATACATATATATATATATATATATATATATATATAAATATATATATATATATATATATATATATATATATATATATATATATATATATATATATATATATATATATATATATATATATATATATATATATATATATATATATATAGTATCATCATAGTTAGATTTTCAGAAAGCTTTCGACAACGTGCCACATAAAAAAATACTGCTTAAATTAAAAGCTGATGGAATCGTTCATGGCATATTCAACTGTGGAAAAGTGGTTGAATGACAGAAGACAACGTGTAATAATAGATGGGACATGGATAGTTTATATACCTACCTGTACTTTATCCATTCATGTTCCCATGTGCTGCGTGTAGACGTTTACGTTTAAAAATCTCGAAGCTCTTAGGAACCCCAGTTGGGGCGGATTTGTTAATTCATTAATAACTAGGTAGTCCACCATACGGTATGTAACAATCGTTTGTAATAACTCACATGGTACTGATGTTATTTTACTAGGTTTAATATTTTCTGACATATTCTTCCAGAAACAAATTGAACCATTTTTAGACTAATGTGTTTTCAGAAAGTATTAAATGGCATATTTATGCAAAACATGGCGTAATAGTCACATATGGTGTGGCATTATCCAGCTTGTGGTGATTGTCTCGCTCAGCAGTCTGAATTGTCGACGTTTCTCTGCCGTGGTACGTTGCACCGTGTAGTGCATGTATCGGCGGCCTGCCACGTCGACACACGGTGCTTGGCGTAAGGGGTTTGCGGTTAAATGCAAACCAGCAAACAAATGCCGAATCGCTGCCTGACCCATCCATCTAGGTTTCCTGTTCGGCCTCTAACGTGTGCCAATATCACAGCCCACCTTGTGCGGGGTTGTGCTAGAAGTGGGTCACTGCTAATTATTTATCGGTACTGTCATCATTAAGAGGTGTCGAATGCCATGGTGTCACGCATACATTGTACATTTTGTGTGATAAATTACTATCCTGAGTTATTTTGGTGATGCATTACTCTCCTGCGTCTCATGCGTAGTTATATATGTTAACCGAGACAATTGGCAACATAATTCAGGTCTCGTAAAGTCATAGTTTACATTAATAGCGTTTGTTGGTTTGTTTAGTTTTATAACTACCTGTCCCGCCCATCAAGACTCCCTGTGGTTATCGGCATCTAAGGTATGCCGATTACAATGTTCAACTCGTACGAAGCTGGTTACAGCTCACTATTTATCGTTTACTGGCTTACACCTGTCCATGGAGCAACAGCGATGAAATCACACCTTTTCCAATAGGCCGCCATTATAGGGTTTCCTAGGATTCCACGACAATTTTCCTACGTTGTTTTTAAAAATTTTACAGCACATGTGTTCTCTTTTAACACACATACCGTGTGACATTCGTGAAACGGAAAAAAGATCACTCGTTTGTTTTCAGAAAAAAACACGCTTACAAAGCCCCCCCCCAAAAAAAAATACAGCATGAAGTATTGGTGGGTGTTGGTTTGGACGGCCCACGTTTTGTGGGACAAGCTAATCTCAGCAGCTGTGGCGCCACCTACAGAGTGAAAAGGATATGATCTTACATTGACGCTTGGCTATAGAAATTGTTTTAAAACTGTTTTGTAAGAATTGTTTTAAAAGGCAAATACTGCATTATTGGCATTTCTGTATTTTGCTCGCATTTCTGGTGCTTCTGTTTGTTCCTGGTTGCATCTGTATAGGATGGATAGGATGGCGGTGGCAACTTAATGTGCTTTTTTATTGGCGCAATGCGCGCGATCCTATTTGCTGCACATTAACATAATGGGGGTGGGGGGTGGGGGGGGGTGGGGTAGTCTGACCGAATACTACAAAGTAAACGTTTTTATGAACTTTGAGAACTTATACACGACCCCTTTCTTACCCTTGATGTGTTGCAACTCTCGTGAATTCGACACAACTTTGTCACAGACAATTAATGGGTCAGCGTGAAACGCATGACTGGTTTAGCAGTTGTTTGTGTTTCGTATCCATTTAATATCGAACTAGTAACATAACTAATATCGAGACGACAGATCACAAGGCTTATACAATCAACAGCAAACACATGTGCCAGTTATAAGACAGCCATGTTTAATCACTTGACTATGTTAAACTAATGTCGTCGCCATCTACCGACTAACTAAGTAGTGGCTTAACACCTCTAACGGCAGCCATGTTGTTACTTTCGGATCAATGGAACTCTTTAAGTAAGTCACTAAATGGGAGTACCCGGGTAGATGAATATTCAAAGATTACTTGAATATATTGAAGGAAAGTGTGCGTGCGTGCGTGCGTGCGTGCGTGCGTGCGTGCGTGCGTGACAATATGAGTGACACTGCCACATACCGTTAGTGTTGAGGGCTACATGTATGAAATGTACATGCACGTTTGTAACACTTTTTATTGGTACTTGACTCATTTATGCACTTGGTTATATAATTGATGATGTCTTCTGTCTGATGTGAACATGATTGTAAGGATACTACACCATGTGTGTGCGTGTCATTGTCTGGCCCTGGCAGGTGCGTAGCATACCAATAAACATAGATTTACATATACCGTTCATCATCGACACGTCTAACCTGAAATGGATTAAATTGTTTGCTTCCTGTACATATGTACTACTGGGGAATGGGCGCGCCAGAGTCTCCACTGACGTCACTGTCATGTGACTTGCAGGTGGACTTCTTCCATACATGTAGCCAACAATAGGAGAACTGTGAGAATATCACAGTTACTAAACAAATTTAAGCGAAGTTTGACAATCGATTAGTAGGAACGTTTGGAGAAGACCACACATTTGTTTTGTTTTTTAAATATTAATTGATGTTGAACAAGTCTGTGACGTCAAGTTCTCCATTTTCTAGTCAAACTCACTGCGTGTGAACGACTCAACGAGGTCCTCATGTCCTCGTTCACGCAATAACTTGTTAACCCCGTCCATGCAGCTTTCTACACACTCTACGATCACCTTGACGAGTTCTTCGTTCTCCTTCTTATTGTTGGCTTTGATCTCTTCTGCGTATTTCTCGCTGCATATCTTGTTGCATTGATGCATGACCCGACCCCCAGCCACGGTCGCCGCCAGCACACAGCCCAGCAGGAACAGGAGGACGAACTGCAACGGCCCAACAGACTTGTGACAGGCAGGTCCACATCGACATTACACACAACAGCTACTGTAGCACATATAGTCACATCGATGTTACACGCATCATCTACTGTAACTCGTACAGTCATGGCGATGTTACATATATCAAATACCGTAGCACACACTGTCACAGCGATATTGGCCACATCAACTACTGTAGCACACTCAGTCATATCGATGTTGCACACAGTAGCTACTGTAACATACACATTCACGGCTGTGTTACATACCATTTAGTTTGTACCACACACAATCACATCGATGCTACACACAACAGCTACTATAGCTCACACAGTCACAATAATAACATGTCCCATTTCATCCACTGTAACAAAGGTATTACAGCCAAATGTGCTGTAACATACATGCGCAAACACACGCACATATTCACCAACGCACATGTTAGCGCACGCACAAGCGCACCAACGCACATACGCATACAAACTCATGCACGACGCACAGAAGCAAATAGACACACACACACGCACACGCACACGCACACGCACACGCACTCACACGCACACAATTACATTTAGTGCATCACATAGAAACACAGCGATGAATCGTTCACTTCCGATGAAACTGGAACCGTTGCTGTTGCGATACGCACTGTTAAATTCACGAAACACGTATCAACTATACGTGAACAATACCACCATTATCGCGCTAACAGTTTGACATATCCAGTATGCAACTATCCAGGTAAGCTATTCTTGTTTCGTGTTTAGCTAACCAAAAAAGGTAAAGGTACGTTCTTACATAGTGCGATATCCAGTCCGTGGGACTGTTCGTTCAAAGCGCTTTACACTTAAACCCCTCTGAGACTTGTTCATTCCAAAGCCAACTCGAATTTTCTGGGAAGCTTACAACCACGCTCCTATTACGGCGTGAAGAAAGTTCGACCAAAGATCCACGACTCTCTGTAGCAGGTACTCGTTTATACAGCTGAGTGAACTGTGGTAACGTGGAGTGAACGACATAGCCCAAGAGTCGAAACGACAACAAGATGATTCGAGCCCGGATTGTCTCGATTGAGAGTCCGATATTCTAATCACTACGCCACCAGACTCCATTGAGCCTAATATATCTCACTGCTACTACTACCCCATAATGGCTAGGTCTCCTCGTGTTGTCGTGTTCCTACCGTTTTCTCACAGGCCATGGCTGTTAGACGGAGTATCTTCCTGGTCGGAGTGACAATGCCACTCGGAGGTGAGACTTTAAAGGCTTCAGGATCACGTGCCTTACACTCACTACAGTCAGGACTGTAAGGCACGTATGCATGCACTCGACGAGTCAAGAGCTGTGTATTTTGAATTGCTTTACTGTCTTTACTTCTGTCACAAACGAATGCCTCGTACCAATAATATAGTTTAAAGTTATTTAACAAAACCTGCAGCGTCCCACCGTCACCAGAATGCAAACAATCGGTCGATTTGACATGTGAACAATTTTAGACTGTTTCCGGTTATGTAACGACAATATCTCTAATTCTCACTCCAACTATGGCTCAAACAGTTCGCACTGCACCGAAATATTCGGCCATTACGGTCATTTGATCGGAAAACAGAAGTGTGCATGATCTTAAGCATACTTCGATGTAATCATTGCTGTTGGTATCATTTTCAAGGTTGTGTCTATCCATTATTTGTTTGACAACATCGATCCCAATGGTCTCAACTACAATGTGTTCAATGGTTATAAAGTCGTTGAGCGAACCCGTTCTAGAATTAAACTCCCCAATCATAACTACAGGTAAATCAAACTTATTTTACTCATTTGTATAAAGTAATCCGCTATATTGTCAAATATATCACTGTGACGGTAATCAGATCCTTCACATGTTTTGTAAATAGATCATACAATAAAGGCATAGCCCAGTGCTTCTTTTAGCAGTTGTACTGTGAAAGTGTCTGAAATTGTGTGAACAGTGGAATTGGAATCACCAATATCTCAAGACTCCTAATGGTGCGACCAAGCAGCTCCGTCGGTAAATTAGTAAGTAAGTGCATTACTTACTAATTTAACATGTATGTATTGCGTAGAGCTGACTAATGTGCATTGTTGTTCACGGAATACGTTTAACGCAACATTTCTTAAATTGTCTAAGTAAATGTGCCAACTGTTGTTCAGTCAACATAGTGAACTTGCGGCACTTACCTGACATGTAGTCATGTCATGTGTACAGAATGATTAGGTGCGTAGCTGTATGTTGACGCTGCTGCGATGTCACATTGCGGTAAATAGGTCGTTGATACAGCCGCTCGATTAAAATTCAAACATAAGTAGCAGCGGGTCAATCCAAGTACCTCTCTAAACAGGTGCACTTCATAATGAATTGATCAAACAAAATGTGTACTCTGTGAATAATATAACGCATTCCACGTATTTCGACAAAAGGGTATCTCGGATCTATTCGATACTACCTCGCAAACTATATGAATAACGATTTTATTCAAAACACAACTACTATTTAGTAAGTAATCTCAATAGTTGTGTTTTGAAGGAAGTCGTTACTCATATATGTCTACTACTTGATGAATATGTTTGAGAATGCCTCCTAAACTGTTGGGTCTAGCTCTAGAGACTGACAACGTCAAACTATGCAACATTATCTGCCGTTCGAGGCGTATTCCCACTCAACACCCACCTCGATTAACTGCTCCCCTCCAGTTTTCCTCCCGTCCCCTCGTTTACCCTCCCATCACCCGTCCCCTCAATCAACCTCCATGCTTGTCTCATTCAATCTTTGCATCCTACATCGGTTCCGTCTGCCCCTTCCCTTTAACCATTTCCCTGCCTGACCAACACCCTGTTTGGTTTCCCTCGGCATATGTTTCATATCCAAGTCCACGTCTTAGTCTGCTGCTTCTTTGCGTCCCTGCCAATACACCCCATCTGTCTATCGCGCTACCTACTTCCTTCCATCCACTAGCACATTCCCCCTTTCGCCAACTCTCTCCCCACGCCCCTACTTCTCCTTCCGGCTTGCCCAAATTCCATGCAACGCCCACGTTTGGTTCTTATTTCATTCATTTAGTTAATTAGTTGCATCTTGTTACGATTGCACCTACACGTTCCTTCGATTTATTTAATACCTGAAAATATTCCGCAAGGCATGTCATACACGCTGACGAAGACTCTGTGTAAATGGCCCCCTACGACAGTCTCCCGGTCAAGGGATGAGGGGAAGAAAATTTATCATTGTCTGCTGCACACCATCAAGTATGTGCGACTTGGTTTTCCTCTGGATATGTATGTCCACGCTTCACCTACAGGAGGAGGAAATTTTCAAAATAATGACGACGGTCTCATTATATGACATTATCACGAATACCGACTAGTCACATAATGTCATACGATTCTCGCGGCAGTGTCTACGCATGATTTTGTTTTGTGTGCTAGAATGTGCACGACATTGCGCCTTTTCTGTTCATCGTATTCCTGGCTGTGTTTATATCTTTAGCGAAAACAAATTTCATAAAAGGCGAATACATCGTCTACCGAACCGGTGGTGTCATCAGTTTGACTCGCCTGTGAGATGAATCAAATATAAAACATGCAACTATTGTTGACCCAGTATTCGGGTGAATGTAAATTGTTGCAAACTCAGATTCAGAAAAGAGCGTACAAACTTTTCGGCCTTGCTGTGAACGCTATAAAAACGAACATATCTATCAGCATGCAATGACACGGTCCTTCAGTAAGGACTGTGTCGAACTATGCGGAATATTG